>VMBQ01003403.1:69123-109674 GCA_007657795.1 Dreissena rostriformis
CTATTGATTTTCAGGTCACTAGGTCAAAGGTCAAGGTCACAGTGACCTGAAGCAGTAAAATGGTTTCCGGATGATAACTCAAGAACGCTTAGGCCTGGGATCACGAAACTTCATAGGGACATTGGTCATAACCGGCAGATGACCCCTATTGATTTTCAGGTCACTAGGTCAAAGGTCAAGGTCACAGTGACCTGAAGCAGTAAAATGGTTTCCGGATGATAACTCAAGAACGCTTAGGCCTGGGATCACAAAAATTTATAGGGACATTGGTCATGACCGGCAAATGACCCCTATTGATCACCACCATCACCACCACCACCAGTTCACAGTGACAAAAAACGTATTCACACAATGGCTGCCACTTCAACTGACAGCCCATATGGGGGGCATGCATGTTTTACAAACAGCCCTTGTTTTTTATCCCCCGCCAAAGGCAGAGGGATATTGTTTTGGCGTTGTCCGTCCGTCCGTCCGGAACGTTTGTGTCTGGAGCCATATCTTGGAAGTGCTTTGGCGGATTTCATTGAAACTTGGTACGAGTATATATACGCATAAGAGGATGATGCACGCCAAATGGCATTGTACACCATTTGTTAAATTTAGTATATATTAACATTGAATGTTTTTTGTGGAAAACGCACGACTTTTTAATTCACCTAAATAAATATTGAAGGCTCAAGAACCTTTCTCTGTCTTAGTTTTGAGTTATTGTCCTCCGTCCGTCCATCTGTCAGTATGTTCGTCCATCCGATTTGCATCCCTCCTCAAACAAAGCATATGTTGCGGGGGATATTAATTCTACGAATTTGCTTGTTTTCATGTGTATCTCATGGACCTGCACATTTTGAGTGGTGAAAAGGTCAAGGTCATCCTTCAAGGTCTAAGGTCAAAAAAACAAAATCCAAGCACCCACAGCCAAGCGTTGGAACCCGCTATGCGATGCTCTTGTTTACTTAGGAACTATTTATGCCCTTTTCATCTGTACGTGGGAGGCATATAATAAATGTTCTGTCGTGATTGGTTGAGTAAATGTTACCAATTTATTTAGCACTTACACCACTTGCCACAAAATGGTCTTCCCCTATTCACCCATCTCACCGTATCTCACCTGGAAGGTGACCTTATTAAGTCTCAAAATAATTGAAATGGACTAGTTTTTTGTTTACTGAATCTGACTGTTCTGTCTGGCAACAATACTGCTTGCTACAAGACTTGAATACTTACTCAATTGTTGTTTATGACCATGTCCAATCCACCCGTGGCATTAGACCTCGCTTTGACATACTAGTATAACATAAACTCTGCAGATTGGCCCTGGGCCCTCTTGTTCACAAGTTGTGTAACAATCTCTTATTAGGATTTAATCTCTTTGATCCTTGTTCTGGGAAAACTGGGCTTAATGCATGTGCCTAAACTGTTGTCCCAGATTAGCCTGTACATTCTAATCAGGGATGACACTTTCAATGTAGACTGGATTTTGGTCAAGATGACTCTTATATTTTAACAAAATTTCCATGAAAGTGGAAAGCGTCGTCCCTGATAAGCCTGTGCAGACTACTATGCCTGGGGCGATACTATACGCACTCCCATTAAGCCTGGTTTTCTCAAAGCGCGGTGAATGTATACATGTAGCTAGTATTAGGTTCCAAACTTGAGATACAGTCAGTTTATGATGTTAGTTTAAACCTATGTATTTTAATATTGATTGCATCGAAGGCCTAAGGCTTATTTGAAACGCTCTCGGGTCCGTTTCCTGGGACTAGAACCAGCACTCTGTGTCTATGGGGGAGAGCTAAAAAATGCTCTCACAGTGATGATTGAACGTGTTACCTCCCGGTCACTAGCAGACATTATTTTCACTACACCACAGCGACCTTGCAGGTTTTGAAGTTTATGATGTGGAAATGCATTCAAGCTGCTGTTAATTCAGTTCCCTGTTCTATTTCAGGCTGCACCTGTCGGAGCACAGGAAGCCTTGCCCAGTTCTGGTAAGTGTGTGATTTTCATAGGTTGTGTATTGCAAAAATTTGATGAAAATTTCTGTCCAGTTTCCGGTATTTGGGATTTCAAGTATTTTGCATTTGGATACTGTGATTTTGTGCTTCATTCATTGATGTTCAGGAAATGAAACATTGAATCTGAGGTTAATTACTTTTGTACACAAATAATTGATCTTGTACCAGTGCATGTGTGATAAAAAAAATTGTAACCATCTTCTGTAGCCAGATCTGAAATTGAATGCATAATTAGCATTTTCATCTTTAACATTATAAGTCCCATACCGTTTGTAAAAACTCTTTAAATGCTTTTAGGTGATAAAAGGGCATTTGATTTGATAACAAAACATTACATAGATGTGTACAGATAACAGGAAATATGAACGTTATGCATACTTTTTATTGGATAGAGGTTTTCTGTGGTATGAGATTCAAGTTATGCTTTCAATACTGTCAAAGCCTTGTTTTGATGTGCTCTAAACAAAGTTCTCAACACTTCTCAGCATTGTGACCATTCTTGTCTTTGATTGCTCATTCTTTTCTGTTTGTGTTTCAGTGACCATTATTGTGTTTGATNATGTTAATTAGGAGAACACGGCATGACGTATATAAGACCCATGTTTCTGGCCTTAAGGTCAGGTCAATTTCAGAGGTTAATTATCAAATGTCTACATCGTACAGCTTTTCTGGACTGTAAATTCATCATCACCGGTAATCATGCAATTTTACAATAACTTACCCCAAATGTTGACCATGAGGAAACGTTTGAAGTTCACACTTTGAGGTCATTTTCAGATAACAATAAAACATAGGCATTCTTTACATCTGGCTCGACACTTTAAATGAGAGATCTTTTTTTTATTTGTTGCCTATAATTTTCGTGAACATTTCATCAAACAATTATGAGTTATTTCTATAAATTTTAAATAATGCGAAAAAATCTTCATTTTACACAGTGGTATTGTTCGCTTATTGTTTCGGGTCGTCTTTAGGGGAATGTTTTAACTGTTTATAAGATTTTAACTTAGGTTAACCCAGGATTTAGACGGCTACGCTAAACAAACATATGTAACCGATAATTGGGCAAATAATATTGTGTTTCCAATATGTTGTACTTCGTGCTTTTTGTGTTTTGCAATTTGACATATCTAGGTTTGCGTGTGACATTATTGTATCTTGAAACAAAATCTGTATTAAATACAGGAGTTTCGCGCTCATCTCTAGATATATCAACGACATCGTGATGTGCTTTCGAGTGACAAAAACACAACAGCTAAGGAAGCTTACATTTAATTTATTTTCATTTTTATTAAGACTTTTATATTAAATACCTATTTTCACATTTTTTCTCCAAATACGACATAATAACCTACATTGAAGGCTAGATAATTGTTACAACCTATTTGTACTCAACAAACTTGAGAGTGCACAAATGTACCACAATCCAATTTTGTGATGAATTCCTGATCGTTTCTGAACAATTACCGAGGCGTCATCAATTCCGTCAAAATAAGTCTATGCCTCTTTGCGCACATTCATCCTTGGCTCCTATAGCAGCTACGCGTGCGTGTTGCAAATTTTAAAAAAATGCCTTGGCATCATTCAGAAGCACGTCCATTAACGGATATTAACAACGGATATGAAAACTATAGCCGATCCATTTATGATTGTTGGACACTGTAATATCATAATTGATCCATACATAGGCTTTCAATGTAACAAGAATTTAGAACACCGCTCAGACTTCTAAATTTTTAGAAACATATTGTATGTTTCTATTGATTCTTTAGAGCTGAGGTTAATAAGAAAATAAATAGAAAGACAGTACAAGTGCATATAAGACGTCCCCTTGGTGCAATCAAAGCGCTGAAGGCACTGCAGTTGTTCGCTATTGCATAACCTTTGATGCAACTCATTTTTCAAAAACTAAGGTATCGCTTTTTAAATCGCAAATTTGAAATATACACAACCCACAAATTTATAAAGAGTGGGTCTGAACGCACAGGTCGAGATGTGTGTGCAGTGTTTATCATCCTATTGATGTTATAGAGATAACTTAGACAACATAACAACAACACGTCCCTTTTTAGACGTTCTGAAGGCATGGACAATATTATGAAAATTGTATACTCAGAACAAGTTAATATAAAATAAAATCTGCAATCACCATCATATTAAATGAACATTGTTGGAATATCGATACCTATCTCATTAAGAATATAATTTCATGATGAGGTTTCCCTTTACAAAACTTTTTTGATACCATATAACAATTCAAACTATACAGGAAGATAATTGATGAATAAATAAAAAATAAATCGCGAGCAATACTTTTAACTGACGAATTAGGTAGTCATAAAGATCGGTATAGAACACTAATGCTCCTTTTCGGGGTAGCTATTTAAACCAGCTTTTCACCTAAAATGCATCTCCGTAACGCGAGCAGATCCGAATGAATACATTCGAATATTTCAATGGCTGATTCGAGAAAACTTTGGCCAGATCACTTCGTCTGTGCACAGCGTAAAGGATGTAACACAAATTGTGCCAAGTTACAATTACGCGTAAACATCCATCTCGCTGAATTTCATGGTCTGTAATCGTCAGGGGAAGAAATAATGGTCTATCGATTAACGTTGATTACATAGTTTTGCTTTCAAGATGAGGAAACAAAAAAACTTCCGAAAGAGTATAGTGTCACAATAAGGGGGAACTCGTTTAATTATCTAACCACACATGTTTGCCGTACTCGTAGCCCGTCTGGAAATTGTTCCTGAACGCCCGAATAGCCTACCCTTATTTGTCAGATTGCTATTAATTAATAACACAGTTTAAATTCAATTTTATATTGAAAAGCATTGTGCTTAAATGTGTCATTTACAATACGCAATGATATTTTTAAAGACCCGCGTCATGCGAAAATGGGTTTTATGCCCTATGCGGCCCTCATAGCTATAGCCCAGCATGCGCATCTCGCAGTCTGGTCCGGAGATGCATAATGAGACCATTACACCCTGCGTGATTTTATAGCGGACAGCGTCGCCTCTGACCAGATTTCCCAATTGCGCAAGCTGGTCTTGAGCTACGCTGGCCGAAACGCCATAAGACCTATTTTTGCATGACGAGACTAAGGAAGTTTGATTTGAATGTGTCGAAAGAAAACTGCATGTTAATCAAATAAAGACATGCTAAATATTTCGATGGAGTAGAAATAAACTCATAAAAAGCCGTGTGAAAACACACATAATCTACCGTAGTAATTTTTTTCTATGAACACTATTGTGTGGTTTGACTATAATAACACATAGTTCATGCGGTGGATATGTGACTAACAAGTGGGAAAATACACAATAATTTTCAATTTTATTATTCAGAAACGTAAATTTTCTAACTTTATTTCAAAGTTATTTCAAGGGAGAAATCGTCACGAGTCGCATATTCACCGCATCAGCTGCTGTGCTGCGCGCGCATGTGTGTATTTCATTTACTCTGCGTCTTCGCGAATGCATCTATTGGCTGACCTGCACCTGTGACCTTTAAGGAGAGCTGTGTTATGCGATTTTAACGTAACACGCAGTGGACTATTTTCATGACGCAAACATTGCATTTTGATTCACAGGTGGTTAGCGTGAGTGTATCCGTCGATGTGTTTGAGTCTAACAAAGAATGAATCACAACATAATTATAATAATAACTGTATTGGTATCAACGAGCATTGAATAAAATTCTCAGGNATACAGCGTTATGCATTAGCATCCCCTTTGTGTCATAACAACATATATATCTTGATTTCGAAACAGCCGAAATATGTATGCGTGGATTGCGTTGGATATTAATGTATTTCATGCATACGGTAATTCAAACTTAATTTTGTTTAAACATCGGACATTATTATTAGTTAGGAACGAAAATTAATATTTGACGAATAATAATTAGCACTTTCGTATGATAGTGTATTGCAATCTCGACATCCCATTGATGAAGTTCCTTGTATTAGCACTATCGCATGATAGTGTATTGCAATCTCGACATCCCATTGGTGAATTTCATGTTCTCTGATCTATTAATAGCCTTAGATTATTAATGACCCAAGCGCAAGAATATACTACGTAGCACATAGTGGACTATTTAACCATTCATACTGTAAACATACTCTGCGACATGTATAGTGAACAAATGTAGTTTTTTTGTACTTTTACTATAAACGATTCGTTAAAAACTATTTCATTTAACACGATATTCATATTATGTGTCAATTTGTAAATGAGTATAGTTCAAGAACTCAAACCGCGCCGCAAACTCCTTTTTGCGCGTATGCTTATAGGTTCGTTGGTTAATAATAGCTAAGACACTTCGAATCGGAATTCGTGGTCTAGTGACCTTAGTCGTTCGCAAGCGAACAACTAAAAACGTACCATGTGATATTGAAATTAAATGGCACATGGTAACTTTTTGCACCAATGGAGCTTCACTACTGGCCGATGTTCCACATGGCTCTATATTAGGGCCACTATTACTTCTAATATGCATTAATGATATTGTAAACGATATTCAAGGAAACATTCTTCTTTTTGCCGACGACACATCCCTATACACTATCATAGATGACCAAAACACCTCAAATGCAATACAAGTATTACATAAAGATATCAAACGAATATCTGACTGGGCCTTAAAAGTTGCGCCTTATTTAATCCTTCCAAATCTGAGACACTAATATTATCCAGAAAGCAACAACCGTACCTTTACCTTTACAATGTTGTCAACGCCAATACCGGAAGTAAGCTCTCGCAAACATCTATGAGTTTTTTTCGAACGAAGTGGCACATCCATATTAAATACATAACAGATGAAGCATGGAGTCGAAATAATATTTATGCTCTAACTGAGATTTAAACTTGACCGTAAATCACTCGAAACAATGTATACGTCATTTATCCGACCGTTGGTATAATATTCAGACGTAATATGGAATGATTGCACTCAAACAGAAAAACATGAACTTGACAAAATTCAAACCGAAGCAGCGCGAATTGCATGTGTAGCATCCAAATTATCATCCTTAAACGAATTGCAAAAAAGAAATTTACTGGGAACCGCTTCAAGATTGACGCGACAAACATCAACTTATACTGTTTTACAAAATGCAGAATTCCCTCACCCCTTGCCAATTACCTACTTGACCGACCTGGTACCTCAACATGTCGGAGCTGCTACTAGGTATAATCTCCGTAATGCAAAAGAATTACACACATTCGAATCAAGATCAACCCTTTACTATAATTCCTTTCTACCAGCAATTATTCGAAAATGAAATATACTACCAGAAGAAGTTAAAAAAAATAGTGAATCGTTGAATATATTTAAATCCAAGCTTAAAAGAAGTTTGATTAAAACACCATCGTTCTTTTATATATGAAAACGTTATCTCCAAATACTTCATAGCCGGTTAAGGACTTAATCGAGTGCGCTTAATGCGCTTAATGAACACCTTTACGCGAAAAACATCATCGAATCCCCACTATTTTCCTGTGGAGATATTGAATCCAATTACCACTTCTTTGTATGTCCTTATTTTAACGCAATACGTATTACATTAATGAACAGGATCTCCAGAATAATCAGTGATGTTGAGCTTGATTTTCTACTTTTTGGTAGAACACATCATAACGTAAATTAAAGTTTTGAATGTGTAAATTAATTGATATCAAAGCGTTTTCATACGTTAACTCAGGCGGGGAATTAGTTTCAAAGCTCTACAAATGAACTTTATTACATATGAAATATTTAAAATGATTGCAACACCATATAAGTAGCTTCTGCTGCTTATTATTGAAATTTAATGAAAGCAATAGCCAAACTTCAGTAGAATAAGCTTACCACGGTTTTAAACAAGCCTGCCCCGTAAGAAATTTCATTTCCGGTCAACAAGATGATGTTATTCTTGGCGAAACCTCTGTCCCCGTTCTCGGGTGTCAACATCTTGGTACGGACCATCTTCAAAGCGACGGCGGTAATCATTTTAATAATAATTAAAACGAATATCGTTTTTAAAGATGTTTGTTGATAGTTATACAGCGCCTCAAAGAGAATTGTTTTACTTGTGACAAGCGATATCGAAAGAGTCAATAGTTTTGTGTTTATAAAAACGTTTACTGTACATTCAGCATATGTTTTAAAACACGATAACTTTGTATAAGTTTGACGCTAAAACCATTTCTGGTAGTATTTTCCGGACTACTTTTTTCGGAACGTATTCATAACTGTTCGATTTTCAGAGCGAAACTTTACAAAAGAAACCTGGTATTTTTGTCTGTTCGCGAATGTAAATTAGATAAATATTATTGCGCGCATGCGCAACAATAGAGGACCGTAATGGGGTACGCAAAACACCGCTTTTTCACGCTGTCAGTAGTATTTTCTGGACCTTTTTGTAATGATTAAATATATGAAGTAATGATTTATAACTTAATTCAATTTGTAAGAGAATGAGAAAAAAATAATAACAGTCGACATGGTATAAACAAATTAAATGCAATAAATCAGAAGATTGAATTTAAATAGAAAAATTAAGTACGACGTTAAAAAAATGCCTAAAAGTGCCGTGTTGAAGACTTCACTAATAATGTTATGTAATAATTACTACAAAACAGAACAACGCGCGTTCAACATCGTAGAAACTTAAACAATGCTCTGGCATACTTCGTCTGTTTCAATAAACATATAGCTCAATCTTATAGTATAGATTGCTATATAGAACATATAGCTTAAACATATAGCTCTGGACTAACACTGTGCGCTGAATTGTGATAACGATGCGCATTCGCACTTCATGTCATTTCCCAAGACGACAGTAGCATGCGTTAAAGATTATCAACATAAAAAAAATAAAATGAATTCCCTATTTTAAGACCAATTAAACTGTCATATTCATGCGCGCATGTATTTGAATAGTATAACACATTTCGAAAAGCGCTTACGAAATACGAATATTTTAAAACGTCCGCAAAATACTACTGTCCGTAATATACTCGCCAAACAATAGATCTTTTAAAACGGTTTGTGCTTAAATGTAGTTGAGTGTTTTGAACTTCAGTATTATTTTTCCTTTGGTTGATGTTTGTATGGTGGCTTATTTCTGCTATATCGTTGCTGGCGTGTTGGTGGGTTACAATGTCACCAACACGATACAAGGTTAGAACAACAAAAGGGGCACCGCTCGCCATAATTGTTGTATATCGGCAGGCGCCCTTTTTGTTGTGCTGGTGTAAACTCCACGCAGCGGTTTTCTACCCACGGCTGCTGGCGATTTTATATTTTGCAAAAAGTGTATAAGTTTATGTTCGTAATTAAAAAAAATACCTAAATTAAAAAAAAGTAAAAATAACAACGGGAAAATTTAAACGGCAATCATCACGTGGTTGGTTATAACGGCATGGATTTGATATCAAGCTATGCTCGGAACCAGCCAAATCTCTGTGCGGAGGTTGGTTCTGGGGACTCTATTTTTCGTTCTTTCGAGTTGGCGTTATAGCTGGTTTAAAGTCACAAACTTGACAACACTCCAGTATCCCAAATAAACCCAAGAGAGCAACAAAATTGCGACAAAGGCCATATTTGTCGCATTGTTCCCCTTTTTGCTGGTGTCGATTTCTCGCGTTGGCGTGTTGGTGGGTTTAAAAGTCGCAAACTCGACAACACACCAGAACGATAAATGACAGCTAACGTGATTATTGCCTTATTTTAGCGCCCCTTTTGGTCTTTCTTGCTGTTTTATTCGTCGTTCTTTCTTGTTGGCATGTTGGCGTTCGGCAACCTTTTCTTTAAACCAGCCAGCATGCCAGAACGACATGGCGGAAATCAGCCACTATATGTTTGCATGCCCATCCAGAGAAATGATATACGTCGTCGTGCATCGTTTGTACGTGGAACGGCTAGGCCTACTTTTACATCAGCTACCAAGGCCTTCTTTTACTTCAGCTAACAATGCCTTCTTTTACTTCAGCTAACAATGCCTTCTTTTACTTCAGCTAACAATGCCTACTTTTACTTCAGCTAACAATGCCTTCCGTTACTTCAGCTAACAAGGCCTACTTTTACTTCAGCAAGCCGAAAACGCGACGTCACGTCATGAAGTTGAATGTGACGTCATTACACTCGCTAACTTACAAACTAGCAATAAAACGTCACGTCACGTCATGTAGTTGATTGTGACGTCGCTACACTCGCTTAGTTACAAACAAGTGTAACGTACTTAACATGTTCATATAAAATTATACATTTTTATTATTTGTTTTCGTTTGTTGACTAGCATTAATAGTTTATTTCACGCGGCGTAGTAAACGCGCTCTGGAAAGAAAGAAAGACGTAGTTAAAGGAAAGGCTTTGATCGAACGATTATTGATAATAAGTGTAAAGAATGACGAACGTGTTCACCAGGAAGTTCCATCACCCCAGGACGACAACCCTCTTGGACTTTCGAGACTTCCGGGACTGGCGCGACAGGCCTCAGCATCGGCTGCTCTCACCGACCCGCCGCGGGAATCCACATCCGCTTGGACTGACCCGCCAGCACATACCCAAAACATCGGTATAATATAATATTAACCCATTTATGCCTAGTGGACTCTCCCATCCTTCTAAATTGAATCAATTTATTTCCAAAATTAGGGATGTCTAGTATATTTATGTTTCTATTTAGAATATTTCTTACAGAAATTCCTTTAAGCAAAACAGCGCAGACTCAGATGAGACGCCGCATCATGCGGCGTCCATCTGGGTCTACGCTGTTTGCCAAGGCCTTTTTTCAAGGCGCTAGGCATATAATGGGTTAATATCAAACCATCTGTGTATAAATTCCACAATTTAGTAGTTTAATGTGACAAAACAGTAATTTCTTATGTATGTAAATAAATCAAAGAAACTTTTGTTATAAGAAATAAGATTCTTAATAATCCTGTTTAATAAATTTCAGTACCGCCTTGACAAAACCTGCGGGTTCTTGCCATTGATTATGTTTATTCATATGTATTTGTATTCTTACATGACTATTTGTATGTGATGTAATGTTATGTTGTTATACCTATTTACGTGACAGAAGAAAGCATGTATATGAAGACGATGTACGTTTGTATAAGTCTGAATAAACTGTCTGTCTGTATAACAGTTGGACATTTAAGGAACGTGTTTACACCTGGGCAAAATAAATGCGCCTCGCTCTGGGACAACAGGCTTTAATGCATGTGCGCAAAGTGTCTTCCCGCACAGGATAATCAGGGCCGACACTTTTCGCCTATGCTGAGTTTTCGTTTAGAACAGACTTTCTTTAAACGATAAATTACATAATGGCGAAAAGTGTCGTCCCTGATTAGGGACGATACTTAACGCACATGCATTTAGCCCGGTTTTCCCAAAGCGCGGCTTAAATAGAGAATCGAACACAATTTTTAAAAGAATTGTAATGTATTCAAAAATTGTATACATTATATTCACATACGCTCAATAACAATTTAACAACCCTGCAACTCAAATGTTACATATATTTGATTTCTTCATCATATACAGCGCTCCTTCTAGATAGAAGAATTTTCGCCGGCGAACTAGAAAATCTAATAAATAATCCCTAATCGAAATAGGTGAACCCATTTATGCCTCGTGGACTGTCCCATTCTTCTAAATTGGATCAATGTATTTCCAAAATTAGGGATGTCTAGTATATTTGTTTCTATATTAAGAATATTTCTTACATAAAAAATTCTTTAAGCAAACAGCGCAGACCCGGATGAGACGCCGCATCATGCCAATGCCTTTTTCTAGACGCTAGGCGTAAATGGGTTTTAAACAATAAATTGCGTTTGTAACACTTTCTTCGATAATTTGGGAAATGCGTTTATTACTTAAACAGCGTTAAACATACGCTCACAAATTTAAAAGACCGTGTGGCCAAGTAGTAGAGCATTGCATTTTGCTGCCAACGTTTCCGGATTTGAATACAGGGTCTGGCCTAAAATATTTACCTTTTTCAACTGTTATGTTTTAATATACTTGAAAGCAAGACTTATATACGACTATTGTTTATAAATGAAACATAGTCACATATTTTCATAATCTTTATGACATTTATTACATTTATGACATTTATGAACTTTAATTATAAAAGCTTCTAAACTAAAAAGCGAGAATCTTATATTAAAAAAATGACGTTAAATTTATAACAATGCGTATGTCGGGATTCAAACCAACTATCCCCCGGATTAAAAGATTTTGTTTTCTTTCAGACGTACCTCATTTGGCATCCACGCCCTAATCGACAGTTGCAGAATGACCCGGAGATAGTACAACATCTTCGTGAGTTTTTATTATAGATAGAAAAACGTATTGAAATACTGTAAAAAAAAAACGACCTTTGTCGTTTTTTTGCGTTCTTTGCTTCACCGAACTTTGGTGTCATTTATGTCGTGTTCCGAGAAAACTGGGCATAATGCATGTGCGTTAAGTGTCGTCCGAGATTAGCCTGTGCAGTCCGCACAGGCTAATCAGTGACGAAAATTTCCGCTTTTATGGATTTTTTCGTTTAAATAATGTCTCTTCTTAGCAAAAATCCAGTTTAGGCGAAACGTGTCGTCCCTGATTAGTCTGTGCGGACTGCACAGGCTAATATGGGACGACACTTTACGCACATGCATTATGCCCAGTTTTCTCAGAACGCGACACATTTAAACGAACAATGGTGTTACCACGTTAATACTAAAGTGCTGTAAACCAATTAACGCACGTATCAATCCAACATTGGTATCGAATACTAAAATTATTACAGCATTATTTAAGCATATGTAAGAAACATTTTTCCTGTCTGAAATGTCTAAAAAAATTGGCATTGTATTATTATCAATCTTAACCCAGGCGTTTAGCATTTGTATCAAATGGCATATTCTGTCCTTTATTAGGCCTCGCTCTGGGAAAACTGGGCTTAATGCATGTGCGTAAAGTATCGTCCAAGATAAGACTGCACATGCTAATCTGGGGTGACACTTTACGCGCATGCATTAAGCCCAGTTTTCCTAGAACAGTGCTAAATTCAATACTTTACACACAACTCTGTTGAATGCAGGGCAGGTGAACTTCACATGTGCACCAATGAAACAAGTCGATTTCGAAAAGAGAAGGGTTGTCCTCCCAAACATCCGGCATACAGAGACCACGGTTGCGCGCGCAAGCTACATACACCCGGCACGCTTCGGGGAATTGGCTCCCGACTACACGAAGCCGAGAGTAAAACACAGATCTGACAAAGCAGTGAGAAGAATTGGTAGGGTGGTTCTGCACGGTCTTTTTATTCTTTTTCTTCTTCTACTACTACTACAACTACTTCTTAACCCATTTACGCCTAGCGTCTAGAAAAAAGGCATTGGCAAACAGCGTAGACCCAGATAAGACGCCACATGATGCGGCGTCTCATCAGGGTCTGCGCTGTTTGCTTCAAGGAATTTCTGTAAGAAATATTCTAAATATTGAAATAAATATACTATACATCCCTAATTTTGGAAATAAATTGATCCAATTTAGAAGGATGGGAGAGTCCACAAGGCATACATGGGTTAAACTGCAACTTCTGCTACTACAGCGCAGATGGTGAATGCGACGAATATTACAATTTTCTGTAATGCAGCGATTCAATACTTAATAGTTTAGTGATCGTGTTTTAGAAATTACTTTTCTTCGTTAATATCGCCCATGATTTGGAAGAATGCTAGAAAGCAAATTATGTCATGCCACCGAGTAAACTAAGTCACTGCAATGCGTATCTTCGAGTGAAACTTCCTCGCGGCTTTCGTGTATTGTATGCAGACCTATGATTGTATATTTTATCAAAATATCATGATATTATGACATTTCCTGCGTTTGTGCTTTAGTTCGGATTGAATCTACATATGGGAATTTTATTGGATTAATTGAAGAGCGACTTTTTCTAGTATTGCTGTTGAATAGTTTTAATAGTTGTGTCAGACAATATGATAGTTTGAAAAATATCGTAAGATTTTATTATTATGAGAGAAACGTTCCGCTTATGGTTATTTTATTAATTATTTCCTAAATCAGTTCAATTTTCTTTATTTCAGTTCCGATGTAGTACTGGATAATTGGCAATTAATCGAGCAGTAGAAGTTAGTGTGGACACCATGCAAGACGCATGAA
Organism: Dreissena rostriformis; assembly: GCA_007657795.1. Lineage (NCBI taxonomy): Eukaryota > Metazoa > Mollusca > Bivalvia > Myida > Dreissenidae > Dreissena > Dreissena rostriformis. The sequence goes on from VMBQ01003403.1 coordinate 83,316, forward strand.
TAATGATCGGACATTTGAAAATATCATTTACAGTTATTTTATCATTTTTATGAAGATCATATATAAAGCAATACTAACATACGTTCGTGTTCTGTTTTAATATGCCTCATGTGTATTTTTATATAAGGTGTATACTATGTATTTTTTTTTTATGAAATTTGCGTGTTTGACACTTTTTACTTTTCTCAACAATGTTCGTGTACTCATTTAAATCTGATTTTAACGGGACACAGCTGTGCGTGTTGTGTGTAGGGGATATTTAACAACGGGGAAAGGCGTCCTAAGTCGAACACGAGAGTAACGTAATCGTGATACACCGACTATCTCCGTACAACCGAATCCGGATAGTGCCATCTATAATCTCGCCCTTCTTTCTTCAAGGGCGACACACGACACACGAAGCGAAACACGTTATTTTGCGCGACACACGAAGCGACACACGATATTTTGCGCGATACACGAAGCGACACGCGATATTTACCTCGATATATCGCCTTTTGGGCTACCTAAACAAGGGCGATATCTCGTGTTACATTCTCGCGCGTCGCTTCGTGTATCATTATAATTATCAATACAGATTATAATAACTATAGTAACTTTGTTGCATTTTAACTTTGTAACATAAAAAAGATCTTAACAATTAAAATCTAATTGATTGCCTCCCTCTGCAATGAACAAGACATGATAACCATGCGGGACATCGGTATAATGTGCGTTTAAAATACCGGGTAGGATAAGTGCACGAGCAAATGAAAAGACACATCCCAGTAATTATAAGTGCATACTTGAAGGTACTTGTTCACAGATTATCAAAATATGAATTTTTCAATTTTTTTGTCACAGATTCATGAAATAAATGAACAATGTACAACAGTGTGCAAAATAACACTAATGCCGAAGACTTATACTGAATATACACTTTCGTTAGTCATCGTTAGAAATTGATAAAAATATAAAGCGTCTCAGACGCGAAACGATTAAAAAAATCCATTTATTATGTTATCGTTATATTTTGTAACAACACGTGGATGGTTATACAAAGTAATAAAAAAATGGCAACCCATGTGAAGACGGATGGTCAGGTCCGTACATGATGTAGTCGTAAAGACTCAACGACGATTCGAAGATAAACTCTTAATTACACACATACACACACACACACGTGAAGACGGATGGCTGAGTGGTTTCGGCGCNCACACACACACACACACACACACACACACACACACACACACACACACACACCCACACACACACACACACACACACACACACACACAACACACACACACACGTCAAAACGGATGGCTCAGTGGGTTCGGCGATGGGCTTTTACTCCATGGGTCAGTGGTTCGAACCCTGGTGTGGTTAACTTTTTTTCTCTCTCTTTTTTTCTTTTATTCTTCTTTGTATATTTGAGCTCTTTAGTTCGGATATTTATATTTATCAATTTAAAGCATTTAATGTCAAACGTCAAAATACGCCAAAATCTGTGAACAAGTCCCTTTAAGCCTTCTAGCCTGGTTACTACAGTCTTTGCACTCCTCAGGGGAATTGTAGGTGACATTGATTTTGTTAAAGACGCATCTTCATACATTATTATGGAAGTCAACTGAAGATAAAGTATTAGATATTTTGTCAGTTCTATGATTTTTAAGAAGTGAACGTTTCAACTTTTTTACGTTAATCTGGTCTTTTACGAGCATGCAAAGCTTATGCATAAATATAAAAGTCCCAAAGAGTAAGAAAATTATTGATTTTGATATCAATGGCATAGTTTTTGGTTCTTCTTTTGAGAAATAAAATGTAATTAATTACATAGTGAAAGGAAGGCTTCTTTTTGTGTTATTTAAGGGAACTTCTCTTTATTGTGCAAGTCCATAATTTTCAATAAGTAGAAATAAAGCATTAAAGATGAAAACACGATCAGTAATGGTCCATTTTTGAAATTACGTAAAAATACCGTTGAATTTTCATCCGATATGTTCGATCAACCAAACAGCTTGCCAGGTCTCCCGGTAGAATCCCTCCATACTATTTATCTAACACTTACGAATGTTGCTGTATCGCTGGTAATGAATGCCAGCTATTTAGTTTGAACTGAACCACATTAAATGTTGGTGTGGCCTTGTGCTTTTAGGGTAAACGTGAATACCCGGAGAAAGCCCTACCTGTTGAACACGAACAACATCATACGCCGAAAGTGGGAATCGCTCCTGGGTCCTCTCTTTAGGTAAGAAGCGACTTTAACACTGCGCATAACGAACATCTGGGAAAAGGGGTTTTACTAAAATTGTATTTTCAGCGCCCTTATATGATCGACTTTCGCTTATTGTGTCGTTTCATTGTGATGGTTTTAAAGGGTAATAATAAAGTCAAACCCGGTTTGGTTCACTCGCGGTATTTCATTATCGCCCTCTGGGATTTGTTTATAAACAATGATAAAATGACTTAAAAACACGAACTCCAACACTATTTGTAATTTTAGAGTTTAATTGATTTTTTTTTAGAAAAAATCGGACAGTGCTTGAAAATAACTCTTTTGTTTATTTCATTTTGTGTCTTTTATTCCATATATTAAAAAGAAAAGAGGTAGCTCTGTACTATGGAAGGGAGTTAAAGTAAATATTGAACCATACGTAAATGGCTTTTTTAAAGAATAAATGACTATTTTTGCGTAAAGATAATATGTGTTGTTCAAATTAAATCCTGTTTATGTTACTTACATTGTCAAGCCTTTTAAGTTTATTTTTTTACGCAAAACATACATTTGTTTAGATAAAACTGTAAGTAATAATCTGATTTATTAATATATTGTTATTTTGTTGTTCAATGCATGTTGTTAAAACATGTGCCTGTCGTTCTTGTTAACATCGGTAAAAATAAAACAGTGGAAATATTCCGTTGACGAACGTTTCTCTCTCAGGGCGAAAATTATGTGGGAAATTAAAATCCAAGTAAGTATTCACGAAAACATACATAGCAGCTCGGAATTGTGTGTTTGCATCTTACTTATGGTTCTCAGCCGCTTTTGCCGGAGCTTCATGTATGAATGCGTTGCTATTAACGAACTTGTAAATATCTTACACTTCCCTTCAATTGAATACTAGCAATAACAGTATAAGCTTGATCGATTATCTTCACTTAGCTCGGACTTAGCTCGGACGAGATAAATGAAGTGATAATATTGTACGGTCTATCCTTAAGTGCCCAACAATGTGAAATCTGATAGGAAGGCGGAATAAATTGTCAATAATATACACGCGCTGTTAAATTGTATACTGCCGGAAGTTTATTCTAAGTGTGCAGTTTGTTGTTGTTGTTTTTTGTCAATAATATACACACGTAGTTAAATTGTATACTGCCGGAAGTTTATTCTAAGTGTGCAGTTTGCTGTTGTTTTTTTTTTTTTGCGGAATATATCATGAGTGGTATTTATTTCAAAATCATCATGAGAAATAATTCGACGGTTTTCTAAAAACACTAGCTGTCTCTTTCAGTTTATGTATAGCCTTCTACGTTGACATTATTTAAAAAAAAGTATTTATGACCATCGGTTATGGTGAGGAAGAAAAACACATTTAAAATGTGCGCCCGCAATTAACCTGTGCTGTGGACAACTATAATTCATGACAGTGTAATTTTATGAACTAGCAAATAAAGGCGATATTTTTTGGAACACAAGCTTACATGGCGGACAAAGTAGAAAGCACAGGGCCATTGTCGTTTGCCGATCTTGGAATCGTCGCTCCGAAAAAGACCGGAAACACATGCTTTGGGAAGGTACAGTTTTGTAATACTCGCAATGGTGTTTTTGATGCTTACCGATGTTGTTTTGTGTTCGTGTGTGTGTGTGTGTGTGTGCGCGCGCGCGTGCGCGCGTGCGTGCGTGCGCGCGTGCGTGCGTGTGTGCGCGTGCGCGTGCGTGTGCGCGTGCGCGTGTGCGTGTGCGCGTGCGCGTGCGCGTGTGCGTGTGCGTACGCGTGCGCGTGCGTGTGTGTGTGCGTGCTCGTGCGCGTGCGTGCGCGTGTGTTTGTGTGCATGCCTGTTTGTTATCATATTAAAGTTTATGCGTAGTTGTTGTGTAACAACTTTCTCTATGAAATATCTCAGCTTTAGTTGTAAAAGTAACTAGTAAATAGTAAAATACATAAGTAAGTAATAAACATCTAAAAAGGAAAGCCCGATCCTGCGCGCAGTAGATTAAATATACCGAAAATCCATTTCAGTTATAAAGCGTTTGTTTTGTCATTTTCAATTATGAAAAACATATTTGTCAGATAATGTTACAATAGAAATAATATTCACATATAGATAAAACTGTGTTACTTTTCCGGTTATCAGTACGGTTATCTTATTTCTAACGTGAAATAAACAGCAAACGTGATAAAGATGATAATAATACTCGCACAGCAAACATCCTGATTATAAGTTCTAGTTAGATGTGCAACATATCATTCGTTTACTATGAGAACAGGAGAAATTGATAATCGAGTTTTGTGTTTTAAGTCCAATAAATCTTAAGGAAGTGGTCAAGTGGGCTTTTGAGATAAAATGTGGCGTGTCCTGAGAAAACTGGGCAAAATGCTTGAGCGTAAAGTGTCATCCCAGATTAGCCTGTGCAGTCCGCACAGCATAATCAGGGACGACACTTTCCGCTTTAACTGGATTTTTGCTAAGCAGAGACATCATTTAAACGAAAAATTCCATAAAAGCGGACATTGTCGTCCCTGATTAGCCTGTGCGGACTGCACAGGCTAATCTGGGATGACAATTTACGCACATGATGTATGCCCAGTTATCTCAGAACACACCACAAATGTACAACACGCGGAAACATATATAAAATAATCTAAATCTGGTCGACCCGGAAGTAATTACTTAGTTACTTAAGTGCACGTATGTCATGACATTTTCAGGAATTCATTTTCACACTTGTTTCATATAGATCGATTTTATTTTTTAAATAAAGCTGTGCCAGAAATAAATGTTCAAAAAGCCAAATATCGCAAAACTTCTAGACTTGTATTAAATGTTTTGACGATGATGTTAAGGTTCTTAAGTGGCCATAATTCCGTTCATGTATCCGCTTATTGTCAGTCTCCGTTTTTTTTTATTCATTAGGCCTCGTTTTGAGAAAATTGGGCTTAATTCATGTGTATTAAGTGTCATCCCATATTATCGTGAAAATGTCATAAAAGCGGAAAGTGTCGTCCATGATTATCCTGAGCGGACTGCTCAGGATAATCATGGACGACACTTTCCGCTTTTATGACATTTTCGTTTAAAGAAAGTATCTTCTTAACGGAAATCCATTTTTGGCGGAATGTGTCGACCCTGCACATTTTTACGCATATGCATTAGAGGGACTTGTTCACAGTTTATCAAAATGAGAATTTTTCAACTTTGTGTCATAGATCAATGACATAAATTAACAATGTACATCAGAGTGCGAAATAACACGATTGCCGCAGACTTATTCTGAATATACATTTTCGTTTACGACAAATCATCGTTAGAAATTGATAAAATTAAAAAGCGTCTCAGACGCGAAACGATTACAAAAAGTCGATGTGTTGTGTTATCGTTATATTTTGTAACAACACATGTATAAACACAGTATAAAATAAATGTCACGCCATGTGAAGACGGATGGTCAGGTCCGCACATAATGTAGTCGTAAAGACTCAACGACGACCCGAACATAAACTCTGAATTACCCACATACGCACGTGAAGACAGATGGCTGAGTGGCTTCGGCACTTGGCTTTTACTCCATGGGTCAGTGGTTAGAGCCCTAGAGTGGTTTACTTTTTTCTCTTTTTTTTAACTTTCATTCTTGTTTTTTTTTATATATTTTAGCTCTTTCGTTCTGATGTTTATAATTATCAATTTAAAGCATTTAATGACAAACTTCAAAATATGCCACAATCAGTGACCAAGTCCCTTTAAGCTCGGTTTACCAAGAGCGAGGGTCATTTATTCTCTCAAAATAAGAAGAGTGTCCTTTTGGGGTCGATTTTAGATTCGAAGCTGGCACAGTCTTACCAAGCTCGAGATTGCCTTCCTCGTGACGTCACTGACCGCCATTGTTTGCGTCATTGTGGTCGCGTGCATAAGGATCCCGGATATACCCAAAGACGACCCCGATTTCACATTCGCTATACTCGTGATAGTAAACGCAGGTACGAAAATTGTGTTAGATTTAGTTTAAACCTAGTTATTTTAGCTCGATTGCATGGAAAGCCTAAGGCTTACTGAAACGCTTTCAAGTCCGTTTCCTGGTCCTAAAGCCAGTACCTGGTGTCTTTGGGAGAGATCTAAAGAACGCTTCCAATGTGGGGATCGAACCCGTGATCTCCCGGTCGCTAGGCGGACACCATATCTACAGCGCCACGTCGACCTAAACTGTTAGATTTGGTGTGGATGTTGGTTTAAAACGGATAATGAAACAGGTGATATGTGAAGCAGAGCCAGATTGAAAAAACAAATCGAAAGTGCAGAATGGAAACATGCTATTGTTCGAAGGAGTCGATTTACGCATATGCTACCTCGACAAATTCCAAACACGAATTTAGGACGGTTTGTACAATCGAGTGTGCGTTTTTTTTCTTCAGAATTTTCGTGAGTTTGAGTGTGTGTGTGTGTTTTTTTTAATTTGAAATATACATTTTCACATATGCACACTCGAATAAGTTTTCCGATGATATGTGTTAGATTTGGTGTGGGTGTTGGGTGTTTAAGCAGGGGTATGTTATTGGCGATACTTGATGAAATCTATATTGGAAATACAATTGAACAGTGGGAATGGAAACATTCTTTTGTTTTAAAGCGATCGATTCAGCGAAAATCAAGCTAAGGCGGAAAGTGTTGTCCATGATTAGCCTGTGCGGACTGCGCAGGCTTATCTGGGACGACGCTTAACGCACATGCATTAAGCCCCATTTTCACAGAGCACGGCTCATATTTATCCGTTCCAGAACTGCAATTATTGTCATTGTTTCAGTGATATGTCTTTACTACGCGGTGAATGGTATCGTGTACGAACGTCCGTACGAGCTGAGCTTACTCGTCCTGGCGACGATAACGATCTGGATCTACCTCGTTCTCAACTATGCAATCAGTGTCAGATCGGATATCAAACTCGTACGTAGAACATGTATTTATTTGTGTGAACCTCGCTCTGTGAAAACGGGGATTAATGCATGTGCGTAAAGTGTCGTCCCAAATTAGCCCTGCAGTCCGCACAGGCTAATCATGAACGACACTTATCGCTTATTTGGTATTTTTCATTTAAAATTAGTCTTTTCTATAAGCAAATGCAGTTTAAGCGGAAAGTGTCGTCCCTGATTAGCCTGTTCTGACTGATGACTCGCATGCATTAAACCCCCGTTTTTCCAGAGCGTTGAACATTGTCATCATGCGTTGTTAATGTCATGTCGTCAGACGCGTAGATAAATTTAAATATACAGGCCGAAATATGTTGTGCTTTGGCAGCGCCCACTTATTATATCAAATAGGTTGGGCCATTTTATGCTTGGTGCGCGTAATTGCGTACATAATTATAGTATTCATATGCCCGGTTGTTAGGAAAATATAGTTTGCATTGCACTTGTCACAAACGGAAACGGAAACTGAAATCCTTTTTAATTTACTGGCAGCGTTTTTTGCGCTTTGATTGAGTTACCACTTACTCGGCGCTTTTAGCGCTTTGATTGAGCTACCAATAACTCTCCTTTTAGCGCTTTGATTGAGCTACCAATAACTCTACTTTTAGCACGTTTATTGAGCTACCAATAACTCTCCTTTTAGCGCTTTGATTGAGCTACCGATAACTCTGGGCTTTAAGCGCTTTGATTGAGCTTACAATAACTCTGCCTTTAGCGCTTTAATTGAGTAACCAATAACTCTTAGCGCTTTGAACGAGTTACCAATAACTCGGAGCTTTTAGCGCTGTGATTGTATTATCTATATAGTCAATGATTTTAGCGGTGCGATTGAGATGTCAATAACTCAGTGCTTTAAACGCTTTGATTGACTTACCACCAACTCAGTGATTTTAGAGCTTTGATTGAGTTACCACTAACTCAGTGCTTTTAGCGGTTTGATTTATTTACAACTTACTCAACGCTTAAAGCGCTTCGATTGACTTGCCACTAACTCAGTGCTTTTAGCGCTTGATTGAGTTACCACTTACTCAGTGCTTTAAGCGCTTATATTGAGTTACCAATAACTCGGCGCTTTTAGCGTTTCTATTGAGTTACCAATAACTCAGTGCTTTTAGCGCTTTGATTGAGTGACCAATAAATTAGTGCTTTAAGCGTTGCGATTGAGTTACCAATAACTGAGTGCTTTTAGCTCTTCGATTCCTTTTAGCGCTTTGATTTAGTAACAGATAACTCAGCAATATTAATTAGCGCTTCGATTGAGTTACCACTTACTTAGCGATTGAAGCGCCTTCTTTGAACAACCACATACTCATTGTGTTGTGCAGCCCGCACATGCTAATCAGGGACGAAACTTATCGTTTTTTTTTCGTTTAAAGAAAGACTCTTCTTGAAAAAAAAATCCAGTTTTATCGGAAAGTGTTGTCCCTGATTAGCCTGTGCGTACTGCGCAGGCTAATCTGGGACGACACTTTACGCACATGCATTTAAACCCGTTTTCCCAGAGCGCGACTCATGTATATTGTCAGGCTCGGATTATAGTGACCTCAGTGCTGGGCCCCGCTATGATCGCTATGGGCGTGTTCATCTGCCGCGATTACTTGCTCTCCAAAAACCTCATCTTTCGGACAGTGGGTGCCAAAGCGGAACTCCAGAAAATGTGCACAACTATGTTCATCTTTATCGATCTTCTGAAAGCGGATCTTCAGATTTCAGTAAGTTTTCGTAGATGTTACCGGTAGCTCACTTGTTAAATAACTGGGCTTTTGTTTAAGCTTTCCCCGACCAGGTCACATACCGTGTGCGGAAATCGGTAATGATTAAAAACCATGTATGCCTAGCGTTTAGAAAAAAAGGCCTTGGCAAACAGCATAGACCCAGATGAGACGCCGCGTAATGCGGCGTCTCATCAGGATCTCCGCTGTTTGCTTAAAGGAATTTCTGTAAGAAATATTCTAAATATAGAAATGAATATACCAGACATCACTAATTTTGGAAATGAATTGATCCAATTTAGAAGGATGGGAGAGACCACTCGGCATAAATGGGTTAAGTTCGAAGTCCCTTCCCACATCTCGAATTCAACGAAGGACAGTTGTCATTTACTGGACGTGTTATCTAAAATACGGAGGCCACGCGTAGAAATGAAAAAACTGTTGCTGAACGAAACATGTCTGTTTTTTAGTTCGCTAAATATTGTCAACCAAACTTTGTTTGTTTAATATACGATATACATGGACGGTTGTTAGGTTTCTGCTGGATAAAGCGTTTCTAGTGTCATCAATTGAATGGCATGAAGTGCAATCATACAAATATGTGAAATGTCTAACTTTGCATGTTATGACACAAGAAACAAAACATCGTTTCTATTTTATTCTGTCGAGTAGGTGTTTTTTTATGAAAAACTCCATTAATAGACTTTCTTGCATTATATTGTATTCTTATTGATAACTTCAATCGTTTGCAGGTTTCCCTGGCGATCCTTGTCATGAATGACGGCAGCAAACTCACCTTGGAGGACAAGATTCTACTTCCGGTAGTGCTCCTGATCAGCGCCGGCACGTTCGCTGCCGGCTATTGCAGCGTAAGGACTTGTTGAACCTCACTGTGGAAAAGAGTTTTTTATCTATGTGCGTAAATTGTCTTCCCAGATTAGCCTGTGCAGTCTGCAGGGACGACATTTTCCGCCTAAACAGGATTTTCGAACAGAAGAGACCTTCTTTGAACAAATTATACCTTAAAAGCAGAAAGTGTCGTCCCTGATTAGCACGTGCGGACTGCGCCCTGTTATGCGCACATTCATTTATTCCGATGCATGCATGTAGTGACTACGCAAATCGTGAATTTTTCACACAAACCAAAATATATTTGAACAGCAATTTACCCTTAACTAAAGCGTGGATATACGTGGACCAATTAACATGAAAATCAATATTTCGAAAATATGAGCTTATGATTGATTACTTCAAACTTTTCTCTTATTTTCTATTCTTTTGTTTTTTCAGGTGAGGCTCGAGTCCCGGTTATCGGCCCTGTTCTACGTAATTCTGTGGTTTGTTCTGCCAGCCTACGCCCTGTATCTTGTTATCAAGGTGAGCCTCGTTCTAGCAAAACTGGTCTTAATGCATGTGCATGAAGTGTCATCCCAGATAAACCTGTGCAGTCCGCACAGGCTTATCAGGGTAACACTTTCCGCCTTCACTGGATTTTCGTTTAGAAGAGACCTCCTATAAACGAAATATTTGATAAAATGGAGTGCTGTCCCTTATTAGTCTATTCGAACTACACAGGCTAAATTGGGATGACAGTTTACAAACATGCATTAAACCCAGTGTTCTCAGAACACGACGTGGTGTCTGCATTGTCTTCACATGTCTTTGGGGGCATTTGTGTGTTTAACAATGATATGAAATGCACACAAACATCCTTTTCCAAATACGCGCTCACAAAAAAAAACATGAGTTCCTCCATACACTCCTAACATAAACTACGCTAAACATTTATGTATCAACCTCTCTTTTTCAGATAAGCTGCTATTTAAAATAGAAGTTCCCTCCCTTTACTGTCATTATACTATGAGTTATCTCCTCAAAAACCAACACATAGTAGGCTCCCTTTACCGTCATTATATACTGTATTATAACATCGATTTCAAATAATATATGAGCCTCGCTTTGGGAAAAGGGAGTTTAATGCATATGCGTAAAGTGTCGTCTCTGATTAGCCTGTGCAGTCCACACAGTCTTATCAGGGATGACAATTTCCGCATATACTTAAATTTTCGCTAGGAAACGAATTCCTTTATAAAACTGTAGGGACTGCCAAGGCTTATCTGGGACGACACTTTACGCACATGCATTAAACCCCGTTTTCTCAGAGCGAGGCTCATAACACTTATGTTCAACATTTTCCCCTGTTAGGCGGGACAAGACCTCCGAGATACGTCGCATGACACCAAGATGGAGATAAGTCTGTATTCGGTGTTGTTTGTGACATCAGCGATTTCATTGGTATTGCGTATGGCGACATTGTTCTTCGGCGTAAAAGTTTATAAACATTTCGGGAAAGGATTAGCAGGAAAAGGTAACCTTTTTTTTGCAAACATAACAGACATTTAAGAAAATGTTTGTTTCTGCATTAAACAAAGTTCCTCTTGGCCTTATTGCAGCAACGCGCTTCCATTGTGCGAATTCAAGGTATCTGGGTTAGCAATGTTTTCACTTATCCATTGTTCTTTTATTAACGGACGGTTTAGCTAAAACCGTATCATACGGTTTTGCGATTGTACGCTTAACTGTTTGGGTTACACTAACCCTAACCCTAACCCTTACCCAAACCCAAAACGGTATCGAACAGTTTTCAAACCGTATGTTACGGATAAGAAACCGTCGGATACGGTTTAAACCGTATCGGACGGCTTATGCGCACGAAGGGTCCAAAACTTTCCTTAACCGTATGACGGTATACAAACCGTCCGATACGGTTTATAAACCGTCTGATACGGTTTAGAATAGTTTTGGACCAGTTCGTACACCATACAGATTGGTTGGTGATCGCCATACCGGACATATGGGGTTTCATCCGGGTACTCCACCCCCTCTCCACAACACAAGACCACACCAAATTGTATAAAAAAAAATCTTCGATGAAAAACCAAATGGCTTGAAATTGCAGCTATTATTCGACATTCGTCCCTTCGTTCGCGAGTTAACTAATAAATTAGGTAAGAGTGTTGGGACACACGCTGGATCCTCACATTATCACGCCGGGTATGCGGATACTTTGATGACGGATTGCACTTCGATAACAGAGATCAACAAACGCAACGCGCGAGATGTAAGGTCCTCATTTTTGTTTTAAGTTATATCCTAAAGATTAGTTTTTAAGACAAGACACAAGGTCGAGTTGATAGATGGTGTATCCTTTTATATTGGGAAGACAGAATTTCACGGAAGAATGGTACATTTTTGCCCAAAAAATAAAAAATTTGATAGGAAAACTGGATGAACAGTAAACATTTGAACAAAATAAAACTACTTAGAAATAGTGCAAGAAAGTGTTTGCTATTCCAGCAAGTAGAGTAATCATTGTGCTTCAAATGCTTCAAATTTTGATAGTATTCAATTAAATATTTACACAGATAAAGCATGTTTTAATAGGTGGTATACATAAAGCTGCAGGCACTTTGGTTACCGATAAAGGGCACTTCGGATTACGGAGACTTTCAACAAATTGGGCACTCTCATAACCGAGTTTTATCTTCTACCTGAAATGCGTTTATTTATATTATGGCTTTTCTTACCAAATATTTTGAAAGTATATTTTGAAAAATCACATTACTATTAATTTATACTACATGTATATATATTGTAATTCAATTTTCAAATCAGATTAAAATGCTTATTATTGAAGAAATATATTTCAAGTGACGACCGGAAATAATTTTCTACATAATTAACTTGTTTTTTAGTGGTAAATTGAGATTCAGAGAGATGAAAATACAGCGGATCATGTGAATCAACACAGTCGTGTTTAATTTTACGTACAGCAAGGCTCTAGATAACGTTAGTGAAGGGGTCTTTAAGAGGCAAATACTCCTTTGTTCTTCATAAAATCCTATGTCGTTGGTGCTTATTTGAATCGCATCATCAAGACGATACTAATGCGTAACAACAAAATTAAAAAGAGAATGGAAAAACTCCCTTTATTTTAAGCTCTGCTTATAGGGAGCACTTCCCTTTACGCAACGATAACGTTTGCTCGAAGTGCGAATCACCTGACCCTAAATCACTGTATCGGTTGAGTTTAAAGAAACACGGAAAAGAAATATGAATTAAATCGTAAAAACAACTGATCCTGGAAAAATGAATGCGCACATGAAATGTTTGCATGTCATATTATGGAAACGTCAGTATCACTTAAGAGATGACTCGAAAATACCAGCACATCAACGCCTTGGGCTAAAAGACCTACCCGAATGACTATGTAAAGGCGATACAAATACATTTAAAATTGAGACTATCTAGACTGAAGTTATGTTGAACAGCCTGTTATTTTTACCTACCCGAGATGATCGTCATTAGCCACAATTGGTCCGAAAATTAGCCGAAATGCTTTTGAAAATATTATCTAATTAAAAAAAACAACCAGCATGCTGTCTAACATTGTCGGTTAAATGTGACTGTCCAACATTTAGATTTTTTTCGATGGATTACATTGTGTGTTGTTTGAATTAGATTATTGCACGATTATTTAAGCTGTACCTATGTGTAGGCTTCAAAATATAAAATATGAACATTTTAAGATCCATTTTGCTCATCTCTTGATTGTCAAACGCAATAATTTAACGAATGGCTTCGCCATATTAGGTATGACTACGTACTGTGTTCATTCGATGCAAATCCGCACATGACATGCACATTTATAGTTATAAATCCCAATGTGGCGTTAAACCACACAAGAAGGATGTAAGTATATATACAGTTCATTTAGAGTTACGTTGACCCTTCGGTGTGCTACTCTGATTTTTAAAGTACTTGTTCTTTGAGTGTAAGATGTTGTACGCAATTTTGAAATGCTCTATGTTTGTTATGTTTATTATGAATATGGGCCGCTCCATGAGATAACCGGATATCTCTTCGTAAATCTATACGTAAAGTGCCGTCCCGGATCAGCCTGTGCAGGAAGAACAGGCTAATCCGGGGCGCCACCTTTTGTCTTAATGGTATTTTCCGTTTCAAGAAAGTATGTTATTAAAGAAACTGCATTAGAAGTGGAATGTGGCGTTCCGGATTAGTCTGTGCGGAGGCTGATCTTGGACGGTACTTAAAGCAGATGTCAATATTCCCTGTTTAGCATGGGATGGCCAAATTTAGCGCGATCAATATACTTTTGACACCTTAGAATATTAAAAACAGATAACTGCATGTCTCCAGACATGAAATCGTCTTGAATTCAGCCATTCGAGGTGATGAATGTTCATCGTTTTACTATGCATTAATATAAAACGTTTCACGTGAATAAACATAACTTAAACAAATTACAGAACATATGAGCCTTACTCTGGAAAAAAAACAGTGTTGCATGCATGCGCGTTAAGTGTCGTCCCAGATCAGGGACGACACTTTATGCATGAACTGGATTTTCGCTAAGAAGAGATTAATCGTAAACAGAAAATACCATACAAGCGGAAAGTGTTGTCCCGATTATCCTGTGCGGACTGCACATGCTAGTCTGGGACGACACTTTACGAACATGCTTTAAGCCCAGTTTTCCCAGAGCGAGGCTCATATGTAGAACAGCACGTATGTATGTTTGTTGTTGTTTTTGTTAGGGATGACAAGCTGAAAAACAACTGTGACTGAAGTGTTTGTATCCGTTTTGTGTTGTTATCAATAACATGCAGCACAGACTTGGTCGAATGTTTACAATTGTATCATCGACATGTTCTGAATGATCCTCTTAGATCGCTTACACTGTCGATTGCGTCAATTTACGTTTTTTTTTTAAGATAGATGAATAGTAATATTATTATCGGGGCGTATCGAGGGCTTACCAATTTTCTGTTCGTGTGTATAATTTTATTTTCTCCGTAAGATATTACAGACATACATACAAGCATAAAGTATACATGTTCATAGCATTTTAAGTACATACAGTTGATGGGTACATAAACTAAGTTATTCTTTCCGTAAGATATTACATACGTACATACATGCAAGCAAGTTATTTACAGAGTTGTTAAAGTATAGAGATTCGTGTAGAACATACATAAAATGTAAACATACATTCATATACAATCTATTGTGCTTAATATTTCAAAAACTACAACAACATAACTAATTTGCACATGCATATTATGAAGATTTAGTTGTAGATATGTATATCTTTTCTCTGTAATATATTACACATTCGAAAAGTCACTAAAGTACTGAATTGCGTTGTGTAAAATACATTAATAATGCAGGCTTTACAAAATACTTGGTGATAAACAATGTCTATATTATCGAGGCTTACCAATTAATTTATTGAATGAAATACCACGCTGCAATACCAGTATATAAAACCGTTTGTAGTTTGGCGCCATCATATATGTATGAACCTTTTTTTAAACAACGAATTGCACAGTTTAAAGTCAATAATACGCTACTATTTAATATTGCCACAAAACCACCAACACTCTACTACAAAGATACGTATCCATATCACTGCAGAATCGTCTGCAACAATATAACGTTTGAACTAAAAACAAATCGTAACTTTCATTTAAACGTGCATAACAAACTTATTTGTTGAAAATTTAAAGTTAATGTGTCATTATTTTTTATTATACTCGTTTTCTCATAGTATTTGAATTGCTTCTTCATAATGATAATGGAAACTGTGTGTTTCATCCTTTGTATGTGTTAGAATATACGTTGTTGTATATGACCATTTTACTTCATGTTCTTTATTATTTTGTATTAAAGTGTTTGTAATTTTCAATGTCGATGTTACCAATATGATTGTCAGTTGATCATAATTATAATTATGGTGATTATAGTATTTTTATTATTATGAATATATGTGTCGTGTTCTGAGAAAACTGGGCAAAATGCTTGTGCGTAAAGTGTCGTCCTATATTTCGGGACGACACTTTCCGCCTAAACTGGATTTTCGCTAAGAAGAGACATCATTTAAACGAAAAAGTCCATAAAAGCGGAAATTGTCGTCCCTGATTAGCCTGTGCGGACTGCACAGGCTAATCAGGGATGACAATTTACACACAAGCATCATGCCCCGTTTTCTCAGAACAAGACACATATAATTAGTGTTATTCTGTTCATTATTGTTATTGTGGTTATAAGTATTTATTATAAACTATAAGGGAGAAATATCCTTCTATCCCTCCATCAAAATGGAACGAACTCGCGATGTTCCAATCACGAGGCAGTTACCTTACCAGGCTGCAGGATCAACGGGGTTCACAGGGGTTTACACACGGGCTGGGCGGAATGTAAACACACCGTTAAAAAGTGTTTTTTTCTCCAAATATCTCAAGTTATTGAAATACATTTGCAAAACTCTTTCGCTCATAGAAGACAGTTTTTCTTGCAGTTTGTGCCGATATCTTAAGATTAAGGATTAAATCCTTGAATATGTCTGAAATCGGTGCCAAAACTTCACGTTGTGTGAAGCATATAACAGTGTACATGAATGCTGTACACTTCAAATTTTCGAACACAGGCTTATTAAATAAAGTTATTCTGATGTATTTCACATTTCCATAAGCAGCGTAAAAAAATGTCTTGTATGCACTTGTTGTAATTCTTAAGAAAAATAAGCACAACTTACCGATGTGTTAACATCCATTAACGTTTAATTGTGAACCCAAAAAGTCACGTAATCCTGCACCCTGTAAACGTTTTGATCAATCCAGCCAGGTTTATATCGCATGGGCGAAAGTAAGTCTTAATTAAATTATAAAGTCGACACCTCGGTGAGAGTTGGTTTCAAGGTACTTTTGTCACATTTGTGTATGTCTTTATTGCAATATTTGAAATCATATCAAGCAAATATTATCAAACGAACAAAACAATAAAACGTTGAATGAACACATTTAGCTCTAAGTTCATTCGAAAACAGAGCCTTTGAGTTAGAAAACCTCATGCAACCACGCACCCATCCAGTCTATCTCTATTGGTTAAAAGTGTTTTAAAGACTGTTAAGTGAGGACCAAAGGTTATTTTTTCCATTAACATCACCAAAAATAGTAGGATAGTTATGTCGGCTTTACTTTTTTGTCACTTACGTTTCGGTATTTTTTTTTCAATTTAATAATAATATGCAACCACATGCAGAAATCTTCCAAGTTAATTTAACATGTTGCCTTTATGTTATTTTAGTTAATTTAAATTAAATTTACCGAATATGATCAAATGTATAAAACAGTGTCACAAAGTTAAAAACTAGTTAAATGCATTTAGCAAAGATGATCTAAAACTCAACCTGGAAACCCTACACAAGTTAGCTTCGGCACAAAATAAATAGGGCCTGTAGGGTTAGTGGAAACAAACAACTTTCTTTACGCCTGATACCGTGCCACTCGTTAACCGAAGATTGTAATTCTTATATATGAGTCGCTCACTAAGAAAATTGGGTTAAATGCATGTCCGTTGAGTGTCGTCTCAGATTAGCCTGTGCAGTCGGCACAGGCTAATCAGGGACGACACTTTCCGCCTAAACTAGATTTTCTTCAAAAAGAGTCTTCCTTTAAACGAAAAATGCAATTAAACGGAAAGTGTCGTCCCTGATTAGCCTGTGCGAACTTCACAGGCTAATCTGGGGCGACACTTTAAACACATGCATGAAACCCCCTTTTCATAAAGCGAGGCTTATATGTCTTATTCCAGAACGTTGTTTCTCTTGCACGAACTTCCGACATTCCTAACCTTTGGAGCAAAGTTTAAACACTGTCAATATGCCGATCCGTCAACATGCCCATTTAATAACATCTTTAGACAGATACTCGTAACACTTCGGATGCATTTTTGTAACATAATGGTATACCGGTAAGTATATTTAATAGTGCGTGTTCGTTCAACATTCTTCCGTTTTGGTATGACATTAAGCCCATCAACGATCAGGGGCAATACAAATCTTTAGAGCTATAGGAAGCTGGCCAATGTTGGAATTATTTCTAGACGTATAATATGGATTAACTAATAATTTAATTGTTTTATTCCGCATTTGCGAGATAAAGACTTGGAATAAAATATGGAAATAACAGAATGACAGAGTACTTTTTAAAAAATAATTAAACAAAAATAAAGCTTATTTCTCACGTTTTAGTAGAACGATTCATTCTTGCTTATATAATTGAGACGTGGTTGAGGTTGTAATTATCACACCACCAGCTTATAAAACAGTATAGTAAACTGCGGGTGTTGTTGTTTTTACATATTAAGCAGCTGCCTTTTATTTAATTGAACACAAGAACACGCAAGAAGAGAAAACCGTGACATTTTATAACGGAACTTTAACAAACCATATAAAAGACTAGTTGTTATTGTTGTGAGTAGCTGGTATCACCATGACGACGACTCTACAACGCGACCAATCGCTGACGTTTTCAATCCTAGGCGTCAAAACCCGCAGGCCGATAAAGGTCACATTTGCTGGCAAGGTATAGCATTAAATGGGAATGTTCATTCATTGGTGTGTTTGTTTTGTTAAAAAATTCATGAACCTACTTTCTGAAAAACACACACTAGAATATTTGAATTATTTAGAACAACTATCGCATACATACCTTTTTGTACAATTGTACTTATCGCACGTGCCGGGATTTTTACGCGAGCCGTTTGAGAGCTTTATATGATACAAAAAATATGTTTAACTATTTTTGGAATCTTTGACAAATTTGCCTGTCTGTGAACCTGTCACGATCAAGTTCCAAGATCAAGTGCAAAGCAAAACAACAACATAATATTATATGACTAAATTCTCAGTTTGTTACTTTGAAGAAATGTGCATGTTATGAAATAAGCATACATTTAAAAAAACGTTTTCGAGCAACGTCACATTTAGGCGATAGTCGAAATAAGCACTTTGTGACGTCACAGATACGCACCGCGAGCAGCCTCTCCCGCCTAGAGGTGGCGTTCCTCGCGTCCACGGCTGTCGGCTTCCTCGCAGTGTCCGTCCTTACGATCGTCCGTCTGTCCGTGATAAAGCCGGAAACGTCCGAGATCTCCCTCGGCTTGGTCTTCCTTATCAACATATGTAATTATTAATTCTTTTATTCATATCTATAAATCAACATTTGTAATTATACATTCTTTTATTCATATCTATTTATCAACATATGTAAGCATTAATACTACGCAAAACAAAACATTTTTTAATTAAGCTTGTTCTGGGAATATGAAAAAGAATTTAATAGTGGAATGCTTTATAGAGGAAAATCCCTATAAACCGAATAATACATATTGCAAAATATTCAAATAATGTGTATCCCAAAAGTTATGTTTAAACATCGTCATGTTCTTAACACATGCAATACACACGTCAATATTATTCAGATATACTTATTTCGCTTCCATGTTTCAATATTTTACACAACCATGTTTATAATCATATGACATAGTTATACGTAAATACGATATTCCCCTATACTCACAGTGGTATGTGTGTACTACCTGATTCACGGTGTGCTATGTGAACGGCCGTACGAGCTGGTGGTGTTGGTGGTGGCTACGGTGGTGGACCTAACCTTCTTGATCGTACACACCGTGCTCGGAAACGGGAACCCGCTCATAGTGGTAAGAGTAGAGCTGGCTTATCTATAATGTTATTTTGGCTTATGATGTATTGCGTTTTCGGGGATATCGTGATTTAACCATTAAATCGGTAAAATTGAGACTCGTTCTGAGAAACTGGGCTTAATGCATATGCGTACAGTGTCATCCGAGATTAGCCTGTGCAGTCCGCACAGGCTGATTAGGGGCAACAATTTTCGCTGTTGTGGAATATTTTGTTTAAAGATGGTCGGAATACACAGGCTTATCGGGAACGACACTTTACGCACATGCATTCAGTCCAGTTTTCTCAGAACGCGGACCAATAAAGAAACAGATATGCGTTTGTGGCTGGATCTCTAATTGTTTTGCACTATATATAGACGCAGCTTGCGCTCACGACTGTGTTCGGTGTGGTGCTGATCGTGATGGGAATACTGTTGATCCACAAGTACCAGACCTCACGGCAGCTGATATTCCGGACCGTGGGCGCAAACTCCGGTCTGCAGGACATGTGCCATACGCTGTTCATATTCATCGGCGTACTGAAGGCAGATCTACAGTTGTCGGTAATTTATTCCTTCGTGAATTTTTTCGAAGGACCGTTTTTGCTGTTTTTGTTGCTTTTTATGTCTAACATATATTACATCATGGTTCACAATTGTTTGTTTTGTTCAATCTTATTCTTTTTTTACACAAAATGATAACTTTATAGTTGCTTCCGTGTAAAATGAACTACCGGGTACCTCCAAACATTGACTGATATAGCAACTTCCTGTTTTACCGATATATAAACATATATCAGACATCGATGTATCACTCGGATGCCAAAGTAGTGGTATGATAAAAAGAATTACCAAACGTTATTATTTGAGTCGCGTTCTGGTATAGCGGAACAGGCTTATCATGGACAACACTTTCTACATAAACTGGATTGTCGGTTAGAAGAGACTTTCTTTAAACGAAAAATTCCATTTAAGCAGAAAGTGTCATCCCTGATTAGCCTGTGCGAACTGCACAGGCTAATATGGGATGAAACTTTACGCACGTGCATGACGCACGCCAGTTTTCCCCAAACGCGGCTTATTTGATCGATTCAATGCGTTTTTTTTTCTCTCTTTCTGTGGCTATGATGCCAATATGAAACTATGAAATGTTAAACTACTTGAAAGTGTTATTTGACTGGCGCTCTAATTGTGACGTTATTCGTCAGGTTACGCTGGCCGTCTTAGAACTGTGTCACGACGGAGAAATTCAGCTGACCGACAAGATTCTACTTCCGGCTGCATTGATCGTTGTCATCGTGACCAATATTTGCGGCTACGTCAGCGTACGTATGATTTAGTCATGTTGCCGATAACGGAACACTTACTTCTTTACGTCTCCAATAACGGAATACTTATATGTATTTACGTCTCAAATAACGGAACACTTACTTATTTACGTCTTCAATAACGGAACACTTACTTATTTACGTCGCCAATAACGGAACAATTACTTCTTTTCGTAGGATTTCATTATTTTACAAACGTTTTTGCTTTACTCGAGTATGACTATTAACAGTTCTTTCTTCTTTGTCACACGCCTAGTGTGTTATGTAGCGCTGCTATATTTTAAGATAGTTGCTAAATGTATATCATCACTCTTCCCCAGTACCGAAACGCCTTCTCCAATACGAAAACGTGTGGCATCGTGGTTGTATGTTTAATACTTTATAAGGTCAGAGTGATGTACCCTGCATTTGAATGGACTAACAATACCACCACCAGTTTCTTTAGGTGCTGATTCCAGACAGGAATATAATTTGTTCTGAATCACACCAAATTACACAGAATGTTATAATAATAATAATAATAATAATAATAATAATAATAATAATAATAATAATAATAATAATGATGATGGTGATGATGATGATGATGATGATGATGATGATGATGATGATGATGATGATGATGATGATGATGATGATGNTCGAATCAAATAATACTATTATATAATGCATGGCAGATTATTTTGTGTCGATTCTTTGTTTTCAGGCTCGTTGGGAGAATCGGAAAACTTGGGGTATTTACGCCGCGATATGGATCCTTTTTCCCATCTATACGATTATTTTGATAATCAAGGTATATTATTCCTTATTGAATGTAAAACATTAAGTAAAACAAATAAGACGCTGGCGTTTGATACCGAGGGTAAAGGAACCACTGCTGGTCTTTCTGTGCATAATAATTACCGGAATGTCAAATCTGGAGGATAAATACACTTACCTACAACAAATCCCGGTAAAAATGTGAGCCGCGTTCTGGGAAATATGGGCTTAATGCATTCGCGTAGTGTCGTCCCAGATTAGCATGTGCAGTCCGCACAGGAAAACCACGGACGACACTCTCCGCCTAAACTGGATTTTTGCTAAATTGCTAAAAAAGAGACGTCCTTTTAACGAAAAATACAATAAAAAGGGAAAGTGATGTCACTGATTAGCCTGCGCGGACTAGACAGGCTAAATAGGACGAAACTTTACCCAAATGCATTAAGCCTTCATTCCGCAGAACGAGACTCATATATAAATCTCATTCGGAATTCACCATATTTGATACCTCGCTAACACGTTATATTAACTATGTACCACCGAAACAGTTTATAGTTAGGTATTAAATATCCATATTCGGTCTGGAGCAAATGCATCGACCCATCTAAAGTTGTTGCATTGCGTTTTTTTTTTAAACAGCCGGACAGTACAAGCAATTAAGCAAAATTAGTTATTGAGCGTCTCCAATAGACTGCGTTTGTAAAAAATAGATTTTGTGTTTTGCACGTGTGTATTATAAAAGTTTATATTGTCATTAAAAAAGGCCGCGGGGACCCTTCTCAATAAGCCACTCCCAACCGGAAATGACGTAGACCCCTATGCTCTGGTGATTCTCTCCTGCGCATTATCACTTGGAATAAGAGGCGTGGCACTGTTCTACGGGATCAAAGTTTACAACAACTTCGGGAAAGGCCTCAAGGAAAAAGGTGAGCGGATGGTTTTTAAACTTGACGGAATAAAACATTATGTACGGTACCTTGAATAATTACAAGAAATTTACTTATCGCAAAACAATAATGATTATTAACTTAAAAAAAACAACATTTTATCAAGAACGCAAAAAGAAGTCTCAAACATGAGAATAGTCGAAACTAGTTCCTATTTCTAATTTATTTATAAGATCATAATAGAATTGAAATAATTTTCAAATAATCGTTGTTTATTGGCAAACTCAAGAACTGCCGTTCTGATGCGTGGTCTATTAACCACACGGACTCGTGGTCTATAAACCGCACGGGCTTGTGGTTTCTAAAGTTACACTGGTCCGTGAATCAGCTGAAATATGTCACACTGACATCACACGACCAAGCAGTCTCATAGACAATGTATTTTATAAAAAAAAAAAAAAACGTTGAATGGTTAACATCCTGCGCTAACCGCCGTGACCGGACAGCCCGCCATGCCTTATTTTCTGTGTTGGATTTCAATTACAAGTAAAACAAAACCATCAGCAACGAACACCGTAATAAACTCTTCTTTGGTCTGATAAAACGGCGAAAGGCAAAACAATGACAAGCTTTGGTAAACATATTGTCTAAACAAGGGAGACACTTTACAAGGTACGTTATTCAAAGCGCTGACGTAAATGTTGTCGCCCCTGTAAGTGACGACGTTATTAATACGCTAACTCCTTCATAAACACGCTTGTGCGTCCTATGCGCGGAAAGACATCACACTATTTCGAAATTCACACAATAAACACGTATATGTTGTTCAATTACCTACAGCGTTATTTCGGTTTCAGTGTACGGACAGACGACTCCCTCCCCGTACGAGGGAGTTTCCGGTGAGGCGCCGACGTTCCAGTTTCCGGTGAGGCGCCGAAGTTCCACTTTCAGATGAGGCGCCGAAGTTCCACTTTCCGATGAGGCACCGAAGTTCCAGTTTTGGAAGAGAAGATGCTCAATCTCATGGGTGAACACATAGAACAGAAATTTGGAGTTTTAAATATTTTCAGCAGTGGTTTAATTTCACTGATTGAGAACTACCCCGTTTCGTTATGTTTAATCTACATGTTGATAACAATGTTTCAAAAGTGTTCGATGCAAACTTGTTATTCTGTTTATTGTTTACATGCACCCTCAAGACTTTTTGTAACCACCCTTTTTCGTGCAGGTATCTAACATTATATTAAATCCCTTATGCGTTAATCTCATGGCATTTCCGGTGATACGAGAAATTATTTTATTAATTGATTTTGTAATTGTTTTATTTCATTTGTCAATAAATATTTAAGATTTCCAACGTGCCTACTTTGTGCACAAATAAATTGTATTAAGCACTTTCTAATCAGGGACGACACTTTCGTGGCTTTTTTCGTTTTAAGGAAGTCTCTTCTAAACGATAATCAAGTCTAGGCGGAGAGTTGTTCTTGCTTTTCCTGTGCAAATTGCACAGGATAATGTGGGACGACAGTTTTAGTACTTGCATTAAGCCCCGTTTTCCCAGAGCGCTGCTTCTATCAATACTTTTTCCACTTAATGTAAATGGCTAGATACAGTATTGAACATCGCGACCAAACACGTTTTATTCACGTGTTTATTCACGATCACCACGGATGCATGATTTTATCGTGCACAGAATATAGTCAAATGTTCACATGTGTAATTTCAAATCAAATCGAAGAGGTCTCAAATGCAATACGTTGCCTCGCGAAACACAAAAGTCCGGGACATGACAATACTCTAAACGAACACATAATACACGCCGGTCCGGTTTGTACGAGCGCGCTAGTTACAATGTTCAACTCGGTGCTTCATTACGAAAAGGTCCCAATAAACTGGCAAACTAGCATCTTGATACCTCTATACAAAGGAAAGGGGAAGCCAAAAGACAACCCCAGTAGTTACAGACCCGTTTCCCATTATACCATGTTTCGCTAAGCTATTCGAAAAACTAGTCTTAGCTCGACTCCAGGAGCATATAGTCAATAACAGCATCGAATTTCCTTGTCCTCAACAACAAGGCTTCCAGAAACAATAAGCTGCATAACTACGGCATTTTACCTTCAGGAATCAATTTATCACCATGTCGAGCGACATAACGATGTCTTTGTTGCTAGCCTGGATCAAAAG
The DNA here is from genome assembly GCA_007657795.1 of Dreissena rostriformis. NCBI lineage: Eukaryota > Metazoa > Mollusca > Bivalvia > Myida > Dreissenidae > Dreissena > Dreissena rostriformis. Next base: position 107,926 of record VMBQ01003403.1, read on the forward strand.
GGTGCCTTCGATAGTGTCTGGCACAGTGCTTTGTTTCTAAAACTAGGTCAAATGGGTTTCACTGGTAAACTACTCCGAACCTTGAAAGCGTCATACGACAACATACAGTGCAAAATACGCGTGCGTGGCTCCACATCGGAACCTATTAAGGTAGTACGCAGTGTAAGGCAAGGAGGGGTACTGTCGACTTTTTTCTACCTAGCCTATATAGATGAGCTATTACGAGAACTACAAGCAAGTGCTTGTGGGGCAATTGTACTAGGCATAGATGCGGGCAATCCAGCGTTTGCCGATGATGTCACACTGGTCGCTCTTAACCCTCTTCTACTCCAAAACCTAGTAGATGTCGTTTATCGTTATTGTAAAAAATGGAGAATTGATATGAACGTCGAAAAATCAAATGTTTTAGTATTTTCGAAACGCCGTAATAGCCCGCAAACAGGTATTCTATACGGGGGCGAGTATATAGAACAAACCAGATCTGTCTTGCACTTAGGTATATTACAAGAATCTGATCTAAAGCTACATAACCGCATCGAAGCTAGACTACAAAAAGCTAAAAAATCATTTTTTGCTATGGCAAGTCAGGGTCTCCACCCAAGGGGTGTCAATCCCTTAGTTTCAGTAGAACTATACAAAAAAATTATTATACCAACCGCTTTATATGGCGCCGAATTATGGAATGACATGACACAAAGCGACATACTTAATATAAATCGCTTCCAACATTTCATCGCCAAGCAGATTCAAGGACTACCCATAAGAACACGCTCAGATATGGCCGAACCAATAATTGGACTCCACAAATTATCAGCAAATATCGAAATAAAGAAGTTAATGTTCCTACATAAGATATTGTCACTACCCGATGACACAATCACCCATAAACTCTTTATAAGCAAATTCGTATTGTATAAGTCTGATAATAAATTGGTGCAAAGGGGTTTTATTCCAGATATTTGTAGTCTTTTAAGAAAGCACAATCTGTATCATATTGTTAATGAATGTATAGAACATGGATTGACTTTTCCTCTAAAATCAATTTGGAAACGCGTTGTGAAGCATTCTGTTCTAAGGCATGAATACAATTGTTTAGAGCAACGACTCTCCAGCGACAACGAATTTCTATTTTTTCGTATTTTACACCCATTATTTAAACCGGCCGTCTTATATTCTGTTTCAAAGACGAGCAGCTTTAGAGGAATGCAACTAACTATAGCAAGACTGTGGTGTAGGCCCTTTCAATTGGCCATGAACACATGTGATCTATGCGAACACATATATTACGACCATCTGGCACATGTTTTGTGTGAATGTGAAGTGTCGTCCTCGTTGAGACACAGTTACTTCGACGAGATACACACGGCACTCGGAAATGACGTTAAAAATCAACTTGAATCTATGGACAGTATTGACATGAGCTTGAAAATGCTCGGGGCCCCAATAGAACCCATACTCGGCGTAAGAAAGAACAATGTATTTCTGAAACTGTCATACATTTTTATTGTAAAATGTATAAGATATTGCCTGTGAAATATGTCTATGTTATACAAATTGTAACAAGTACTTAACTTTGTAAATAGTATTCATGCACTTGAGAAAAAACGCACTGTGTTATCTATCATGCACTTCAATTGTATCACATGCAGTTGTATATTTATAATGCACTTATATCATAATTTGTAGATAACTGTTATTATAACATGTTCAAAATCTCCATACTGGGGGAAATAAAGAATTTGATTGATT
>VMBQ01003404.1:0-57732 GCA_007657795.1 Dreissena rostriformis
GGTCGTAACGTAATGCACACATCCACATTACTTTGCAGTGCACGTTACAGCTTATTCAAGGTAGTGGGAGCCTAATGAATATTGTTCAAGACACAAACTTTGTTATTATTTCCGCATTTTAAATTATTGCAAAATAATTGCAAAATTTTAAAACATTTTACCAGCCAGTAAACCTTTTATATTAGTTTGGATACACCTACCAATTGACTTGGCAGGGCATTTTCTATGGATTGACCATATATCCATAATGTTTTGTTTGTGTAAATGGAATAGATATGTATTTTGACAATTAAATTAATACATGTACTCAACTGGATTGTGCTATAGACACAGCTAGAGCAATGTGTCATTGAAAGCGTATTGTGCCTTTGATTTCCATTAATATATGCACTCATCTGGATACAATGGCAAAGTATACAACACATCTTTCAGTGACAAGAAACTTTAATTTCATTTTATGTAGTAGAATAAAATGCATATATTGTACATGTGTATTTTACATAATATACTTTTTACATACTTAATGAATTTCGGGAGGTTTCTTTGTCAAGAAACTACACTTTGAATATGCCGACCCCATTCATTATAAAGCAATAACATTTATTATTACTTTGAATATGATATTTCTATATGTGTGTTCCAGTTGCTTATTAAAAGCTACAGTTATACATTCTGATATGTTATGTTATGATATGTTATATTGGCAAAATTTGGATTAATATTGATGTAATAATACAAACTTAAGGTCACCATAAGTTAAAAGGCAACACATGAAAACTACAAAATTCACCACAAAATGTCAGGGTATTCCCAATATTACATAACAATACGATATACAAGTTATAGTTTTACATAGCACATCCATGTACAATTTAGATTTTAATAAAACAATTCTTCAAGGAAACTAGGTGTAAGATAATTTAGCATCGGCATAAAATGGCAATTGAAATGAACATAACACAGTGTCAGATTTGACACAGTATGCCAGAACAATAACTTTACATCAATGAAAAACTGAGCGAATTTAAGGACCACTTTAGATTATTTTTTTGCATTTGTAACTCTTGGTGGTCCATTATTGTTTCATAGCAATGAAAGTATTACTGAGGTAATACCCTCCAGAACGAGAAAACACGGCTTTCAAATTACACAACCAGATCCTGTAATGTATTTATCTGTATGTCTATTAAGTATTCCTCTATGTTCTTACACATCTTAAGATATACTTTTCTGTGTCTTTTCATTACCGATTCGAACTGAATACTTTATTGCAGTAACAGTAAAGCTGTTTGTCATAATGTTAGAAATCAAAGAGGTTTTCAGTAGAGATTCAAGTGCTTCAACATCAGCAATGGAATTGTGAGCAAGGTAGGTTGCAGGAGAATAGGTTGCAATGGATCCACCTCTTTATGTGACTGTCCAGGAGAGTCAACAAAACTGCTAATACAATCACACAATTCTCAAAACAGTGGGTTGGTTTATTAGATTTTTTTCGAGACATACAACATTTTGATATACACTTCACTAGTTCAATTGTTTTACATAAGGTCATTCAAATACTTAAATGCAACTGTATATTTTTGAATGATCACTGTTATTACATGAACTATACGTACACGCGTAATAATTATATTATGAAAATAATGTGCAAGATATTTGGTGGTCCGAACGCAAAGCATTACCCTTACTATGTGCATTGTTCCTAATGGTTTTTCATTTTATCAGTGAAGTTGCCACATCAGAAATACACAATTTTCCGAATAGATAAGAAAAATGGATTATTCATTTCACACACTTTCATTCATTTAATATGTATTCTATAATAATATATATATTCTATACGAGTTAGGATTTTTGAAAAAACTACGCAGTTTACTGATGAAACAACAAATATACGTTGAGAAATCGTCATGTCATGTAATTCTACAAAAACACAGTAAATATTATATTTAGTTCAATATTACAGAAATGTCATCAGTCTTTTTTTAACTTCTATAGGGATTGGAACTTGTTCATGGGGCGTTTGCTATTGTATGAATACCAAATGCTAAATATCCATTTGAATCGTTCGAGACATGTTCAGTTGAACAAAACATATTTAAATCTGACCCTGTTGAGAGGTAAAGGTAATATGTAGGAATCACGATGAAACACGATTTTATTTTGCTTTAGGTGTCGTTGTATAGTCATTGAATAAGCCGATGTGTTGGTCAGTAGAAATGTTTTGAATCAAGGATTGAGTGGATTAATGATGGTATCACTCGGAAGCATTCGATTTAAAAATTTAAAACGACATTTTCAAAACCACTTTAATATGCACGTTGATGAATTATGTTTGTTTGTTAATATGCTATCATTTAAATATAAAATGCCCGGTATAATATAAGAAAAAGCACAGATAACTTCGAACTTTCTCGCGTTCCAGTGTCCAACCAGTCAGCCAGCAAATGTTATATGGACGTCAGCGCAACGTCTTCGGTCCGTACAACGTTAAAAGGTTGACTGGGTTGTCACTATAATGTGAGGAGGTACTCTGTACTATTTCTTATATATTAGTGGTATTCATTGAGACTATAATTTTAAAGTTTAAGTGTACTAAGTATTTGGTATTAATTTATGATGATGGATGTAAACAGCTTATACAGATTATAATCTTTGTAACATTGGAATTAAATATATTTCATTATCCTTGAAATGATTATCAAACAGAAAATCGTAATTTTCATTTTTAACCACGTTGTATTGGGAAACAAATTTGCTTTGTTTAGTGAAAGTACTCAGTTGATTTTAACTGGTATTAAACACATTTAAAGTTTTAAGGCGAAAGGTCAATTAGAAAGTTTGGGTCTTAAAACCGATTGAATTGCAAATGATTAGTTGCATGTAGTAGTGAAAATCAAACAAACAAACAATGCACTTGGATATAGGATTTATTAAAAAAATATATTAAAAGAAACATAGAAAAAAGATCCAAAAACAAAAACAGTTATTAATAGACATGATCTTGTTCATTATTAAACATGAAATAGAGTTAGTTGGATGACGAATAAAATTGTATTTACAGAAAATATGAAATACATATTAAACACATGCTACATAGTATTATTTAGTAAAGAAAGTTAACCACGCCCCTTAAAAGATCAAATATACACATCATAATATTGAAAATAAATACATGAACTAACAAAACATAACTACACACTGTATAAATAAGATAGTGACATTGTAATTTATAGTGTTTATATACAAACATGGCATTTTGTTTCCTTCTGCCGAATTTTTTACTGCTGGTCACTTCTTCAATCAATGTAATCAATGAGTAAATTAAAAACTCGAAATGCGTTTTTTTGCAGTTATAAATTACGAACAACATGTGATGGCAATTCAATAATATTTTAATAATATCAGTCTTTTATTAAATGTTTTAATAATTCTGATAGTAGTTCTACACATTGTGTCATTGTACATTAAAGCAGAAAATGGTTGCAAACAAAACAAACAAATATAAAACTAAACTTAACTATAAAAAACATATTCAGCAAACAAAACAATCAAATATAAAACTCAAAGACTAAACTATACAAAACATATTCAGCAAACAAAACAAACAAATATAAAACTCAAAGACTAAACTATACAAAACATATTCAGCAAACAAAACAAACAAATATAAAAATCAAAGACTAAACTATACAAACATTTTCAGATGATGAAAACCGTATTTGACATTCCAAAAAGTTGATGGCATACCCTAGATAAGTATTACAATAATGGTGTCATTTTCAGAGTCCACATACTTTAAACGAAACGAAACTTGTATATATACAATTAAAATCTGATTCGGTGGATTTGAAATTCACATGAAATCTATAAAAGCTTGTGTATTAGTGGTTTCTTTCCTGGCTTTGTTTTTGTTCTGTATATCACCACCCAGTAGTACCGGGATTCTCGTCCGGAACTATTCTCGGAATCTGAAACAAAGCTCAACTTAAGGTATTCGACATTAAACAATTTTCTATGTAAATTACTTTAACCAGAGAATAATCACTCAAGAAACAAATACATGTAGTTAATGTCTTTCGACTTATACCTTTGCGGTGTCCTGCTTGAATGACAGAGCCATGGATCTCCATGTTCTGTACCTTGGGGCGTCTGGTTCATCTAAAAATGTTCAATGAGTCGAATTATGAATACTTAACATATCTATAACTCTAGTGTGTTTTTATAGTGAACTTAACCCACAACACAGCACAGCCATGCATTCGCTTATACTAACATCGTATCATTATAAAGTACTATTTTGTTTTAAAACATAACTAACAACCATGCTAACGCAACGAACTAAACAATATATTTAAATATCTCACAGTAATTAATAACCTGGCGTTTTTGTACGATATAAAGAACACAGGGCCTTATTGATTTTAAGGTTCACATTCAAAATATAGTTAATATTCAATTGAAAGTGTAAGTTAATACGCATACCACCCACACCATAAAACAAACACACTTACTTCCATGGTGAACTTCTTTGAATGGCGATCTCCAAAACACCTGCCCACCTTGACCACTGAATCTAAATATAGATCAGATAGTTACGTAATATTTGTAACATTTGTAAGCATCATGTAGCCATCATTCTCATAGAAGAGGTCTTACAGTTGATAAGTGTTACTAAACATGTTATTAAGCGTGTAAAAGATTGCGTTTTTAATCAAAGTATTGAAGTCAGCATATATACATACGTTAACAACAACAATCGGCGCATTTTCAGTATTTGAACATGTGAACGTTTAGTTTTGTGTGTTCACTCTAAAACACTATTTAAAATTTTTGCACACTCTAATAAAATCACAAATATATCATTTTAAAGGCACGGACGGCAACCAATATTTGAACGTTTGAATATTGGAGTTGTAAAAATTATTCAATTTTATTTTTGCTGTTCGAGTACATGTTATATTATTAAGAACAGAAAATGTCTATATTAGTGCCATATAACGGACACTCAATACTGCGTATGGATATCAAGTACACGGGATACGTGTCAAAATCGAACTGTCAGACTTTTGTACACACTTTTGTTGTGTTGACATCCGCGCTTTATTTACAAGCACATACTACACAATTCAATCATATTAATTAAACATGCTTTTCGGTGCCTATCTTTAGTCATGTTCGAAACAGTAAGCTTTGAACAAATCAACGCATGCTCTTGCATACCTGTTAGACTCATGTATAGCGTTTCAAAGTAGTTTTGACTGCACTTTCTTAGTTTTAGCCACCTTCTTGGAGAACATGCGGAGTTATGGTCATTAACGAAATGAGTCGATTGTAGACGAAGTTCATAACAGTTACAATACCTTAACATGTCAAGGCAATCAACACTTATAATGTTCATTGACAAATAATACCGATTTAGGTTTTCCAGCCTGTTTATTTGCTTCTTGGCGTTCCTCGCTTTTCTTTTGGCCACAATACATATCGCTGTCAAAATTCCTATGGCCAGAATCAGACCGCCCGTCACAGAAACACCAATGATGAGCTTGACATTGTCTGAAATATAATCAGTAACATAGTTATAATGTGATAAATTGCTCGTCATAGATACACCAACGATAAGCTTGGTATTTTCCGAAAAACAGCAAACACCAGTGTTATAGTATGCTACAATGTTCTTCACAGACATAGCAAGGATCAGCTTGACATTGTCTTAAAGATAAACAGTAACATAGTTTAAGTGTGATATACCGCCCGTCACGGAAACACCAACGAACAGCTGGACATTGTCTGACAGACAGAAAATAAAACAGTTGTAAAGTATGATATACTGCCCACCACAATAATACCAACGATCGACTTTACATAATCTGCAAGACAAAGAACGACTCTGTTATAGAATGATAAACTGTCCGTCTGGGAAACACCAATCTTTCGCTAGCAATTTTCTGAACGACAGGCAATAACAGAGTTATAGCATGATAATCCGCCATCCACATTAACACGAGAAGCCTGTCATTATATGAGATATAGGAGATATATATTGTGTTATACCGTCAGTCACAGAAACAACAACGATCCGCTTGCCATTATCTGAAAGACAGAATATAACAGTGTTCTGTATAATAAACTGCAGACACGATCAGCTTGGCATTGTCTGAAAAACAGGCAATAACAATGGTTTAGCTTAATTACTGCCAACCACAGAACCACAAATGATGGCCTTGACATTGTATCGAAGACAGAACACCTGTATTACAGAATGATGTATTGCCCTCAACGGAATCACAAACGATCGCCTAAACATTGACGCACATACAGAAAATAAGTTGTAGTGTACTATGCTGACCTCCGTATAAACGCCAACGATCATATTGCCATTATCTGAAAGAAGGAAACTATCACTGTACAGAATGATGAAGAATAAGCCACACACACGCCAACTATAAGCGTGACACTATCTGAAAGACAGAAAATGACAGTGGTTAGTACAACATACTGCCCGCTACCGAAACACCAACGATCTGCTTGACATTGTATTAGATATCGAATGTTACAGTGCTATCTTATTATATATGACCCACCACAGAGGAACACGATCAGCTTGAAATCATTTGCAAGTCAGTAAATTACAGTATTAGCGATTAATATACCGTCCAGCACACCAACGAACAGCGTGTCATTGTGTAAGAAAGAAAATACATATTTTGTTGTATGCTATTAAGGAATATTTATGAATTGATAAAACCCCCAGATATAATACCTTCGAATTTGAGCTTGAGAATGAAATCATCTAAATATCAATACAAATGTTATGAATGATTACTTCTTAATGTAAATACTATATAATAAAGACTTAGTATGAGTCACTGTCTAAAATATGCATGTTCATACCCATATGTATGCGTAAGCTTAAATTCTAACAACATTTTTCAGAACAACAACACTGATACTCTAAATAAGTAAATGTTATAACAGTATAGTTCTTAAATACCCAATTATCAGTTACAGTATCATTCCTCTATTATACCATATAATATATTTGCTAAAACCATCATATAATACATACAATTTTTGTTTTGTACAAGCATTCGTTTTTTTCCAACAACCTTTTACAGAATTCAGAAACAGTTCGATGTTTGGAAAACTTTAGGATAACACTTTTTAAAGTAATATGTATGCACATTTGCTTTACATGCTGACATCGTAAATAAAAAGATAACGCGTACCTGTAGGCACAATGTTTACTGCGCACAATGGCACACCGTCTGTGACTTTACACGCCATCCCATGTCCACAACGACCTCTGACCTTCTCGTACAATCCACATAGCACGGTGGCGTCAGCAAGTGGTTCTACTCAATTTAATGGAATAAAAGTCATCGTTAGTCGAAATTAAATCGATGTAAATGGTGTTACAAATTGTAACAAGGAGGTAAGTTTTTTTTAACTGTTAATAAACCTATACAGTATTATGAGTAAGATATAGCAAGATCTCATAAGTGGTCATCACATGGTTACAGAATGTTTCAGTTCCTCTTTTTAGGTTTAAATATATGTATTTCTCGAAAATATTAATACCGCTTAGTATATTCAGTAATTATTCGGCAGGACCAGATTTCAGTAAACTAAATCTATACCTACCTGAAATCGCTTTAACCGTCTGTCCGTCATAGTTGATCTGTGTTCCATTTGCTAGATCCACTAAGGCTTTTGTTACATTTGTTGACGCGTCAACAGTGATTTTGTAGAAAAGTGTGAAGTCTACTACCAAGCTTCCAGTCCTATACAAAGGATACCAGATAGGATCGTATTACAAACGAGTTTTTGAAGTTGTAATATATCGTTATAGTTCTAAATACGAACTAAATAATATAAAATACATATACACCACAGAAATCGCAGAACGATTACCTTATGGTCTTAACGACGATTCGGAAATTTGTAATGAACCGCAACATGTAGACCCGTAGCTGCAATGAAACATGTGTATTACGCAAGATACATATTTTTCAGGTACAATATGTACATTTTGTTTGTTAAGAGTGTAGCTATTTAGAACCATTTGGGAAATTATAAAACTAAAAAATATGTTTAACAAGAATTTAAACACATTCAACAACTTCTTTCACGTATAATTAAGCAATTATCTGATTGCATTTTGAGCGTATTAATTGGCTTCATATTATTGGACTGATATCATTGTCTGACGCAACTTTTAATTGTATGCGGTGTTAGGTTCAACTTGTACTGGAAATGCGTTAGTCAACTCGTGTCAGATACTAAATGCGCAATTTAACGGAAGAAAGCGATCTTTAGTTTTGATGAATTCAATGTTTGATTCAATATCGTAGATTCTCGGATTAAACATAATCACATATTATACATACCGATACTGTAACCTTTTCTGCAAACTCTGCGAACGTGGCGACAGACGAAACGTTGACATCTTGTTTTATTGAAATGTTCAGTGTGATCTGCAGGTCTATTTGTGTGTAATTGTCTGAAATTGTCAAAATTATATAACATGTTTTTATATACAACATGCCCTTTTAAAATCCCATGAATAATTAAATGATACATTTTCGTATTTAGTCATATTTAGTCGTGTAGGTATACATATCTTTACTCTTGTTTGCGTTTGCCGGTAATGAACCGTTTTATAAAACTAAATCTTAGCTCAAATATCAGCCGCAGCCACTTCACAAGTTTTAGGATGATATCATTAATGGCTCTATTTGTTGTTTATTATACTGTATAATCCACAAGAACGTTAATACAAAATAGGTCGCACGTCTGTCTGTCTCATACAAAGCATGCACAGACTTTCAGTATAGACTTAAAGTTCGTCGAATTTGTAAGTCTGTTTCGTTTAAACATTTATTTACGAAGAAGTTCGTGTCAACAGTCATGTCCAAGCAGACTTATCGAAAAACGCTACACCGTTTTAAAAATATATAGGGTTAAGTGCAATCACTTACTAACACTGCTTTAAAAACAACAATCATTCATTAAACACTTTAGTATTGTTGCGAATATACTGGTGGTTGTACGTCAATCAATGTTTAATAACGTAGCTGTATGATTATCAGTAATATTTAAAATGAAAACTTTCTTCCAAAATATCAAACAGGAATTTTGATACGTTGCATTTACAATCTATTTTTGTGATATGTGTTTCACTTATACAAGTGCTGTACCTACTGACACTGTTCTTATAAATTGTATTATTTATTGCAACACATTTGATGATAACATAGATTGGAATAAAACTAAATGCCCTACGTACCCGTGGGCACATTGTTCACTACGCACGAGGGCACACCGTCCGTGACGTTACACGCCGTTCCGTATTCACATCGTCCTCCTATGATCTTTTCGTACAAACCACATAGCATGGTGGCGTTAGCGAGTTGTTCTGCACAGGACACATGAAATCATAGTGATCATTAGTCACCATTTAAGTTGTCGAAGCAAGTTTTTGCATTTAAGATAAGTTTGACTTTTGAATAACCTACTTAGTGTTATCAGTACTGACATAAAGTATATCACAAGTGTAACCCTCATTTGGTGAAATAATGAGTCATTCAGCTCGATTTCATAAAATGAATGAAATCTTAGAAACTAAATTCCCTTAAAGATATTGACTGATTTATTAGGCGGTAGCTGATTTTGGTTAACACAAATATTCACCCACCTGAGATTGCCTTTACAGGCTTTCCGTCATACGTGATGTTTGTTCCTTTTGCAAGATCGACTAGTACTTTGTTAACATCCGTAACCTCGTCAGCAGTGAGGTTGTAGAAAAGTGTGTAGTCTACTACTAGGCTTCCCTTCCTGTACAAACGATAGCAAGGAGAAGCATTCGTATATAATATTTTTTAAACAATTTAAAAGTGTTATAAAATATTCGTGATTTTCAACCAATGCATTCCAAAAACATATAAAACAGTACAAACACATAACAAAATCGCATATAAAACAGCATACCGTATATCGTTAATGACAATTTTGAAATTTGTAATGAACCGCAACAGGTAGGTCCGTAGCTGCAATGAAACATGTGAAGTACACAAGATACATATATTGCATGTATAATATGTAATAAAATCCATCGTGTTTTTAAGATGTGTAGCAAATTATTAAAATAAAACATCTTCTTTTTAACATTATTTTTATACATTGTTTGCAGTGTTAAATACATAACGGAAATGAATGTTATCCTTAACGTCCGAAGATCAAATACGGAGCATTTTCATTGGCTTCATATTCGTTGACAGACATATCGCATAATGTAAAATTAGCCTAACGGTTGTCAACACATATATATGAGTTCACTTAGACAATAACTTATTCAGATTTTTAATCAATTTCTAAATAACACGCTTTTTTTATATGCTGGTAAATAAAAACACCAGACAAAAATCGTCATATCACGCCTATTGAACACATACTGGATCTTCGGTACTTAACTCATTTTCAGACCCTATATGAATCATATAATACAAACTCAACGAGGGCCGTTTTTTATTTATTGCATATTCCAAGATATTGTATCGTAGCTTAATAAACTAAAGCAAATGCCTTGGGTACATACCGATAAGGTGACCTTTTCTGCAACCACTGCAAAATCCTTGTCTGATGTAAGATTGATACCTTGATCGTCAATGTTCAGTGTAATTTGCAGGGGTAATTGGGCATATTTTTCTGAAACTACAAAATTGTATAACGTGCAATTATATAAACGGACCCTTTACAAATCATATAAGNAGCCCTGTCTGATGTTAGATTGATACCTTGATCGTCAATGTTCAGTGTAATCTGCATGGGTAATTGGGCATAGTTTTCTGAAACTACAACATTGTTTAATGTGCAATTATATAAACGGACCCTTTACAAATCATATGCATTCTTGTTAAGATCAACCCAATGAATTCGAATTTCGCACATGGTCTCGTACATACAAGTTTCGTACAAATGGCAACGCTCATTTTAAATGATGCTTTATTATGCATTTAAACAAAACAAGAAAATTGTTATACCGTTCGCAACATTCGTACAATTTTTGGAAACATCGTCTTCTACAAAGCCTCTCTTGCAGTAGCAAGCAAACGATCCTTTCATGTTAACACATAAGGCGTTTGGATCCTTACACACATCTTCTTGGCACTCATCTACATCTATTTCGCAAGTTTTCCCCGTCCAGTTCCCAGTGCACATGCATGTTCCATTGATAATGTCACATGACTGGGTTTGGGAAAGTGTGTGCCCCTTAACGCATGCGCACGGATTGGAACATTCACCTCCGTAAGTGTTGTCTGAACACTCTGAAAACGATTCCATTTCACATAGTTTGAACAGGGGAAAATATTGTATTTGCTTTTCATCTTATTTTTTATACAGTGGTTCAATCAATGATCGATTTGTTTGTTGTTTATTTCTTCGACAAATGTCGATGAATTAACAGATGTTGTTAGCTACTGCTTAAAATAAACCCTTGATATTTGAATTGCTAAACGGGATCGAGTTTTTATGTATTGTACTTGAAGAAAACATTATAAAAAATAAGACGTCTGCTTGCCTGCTCAGTAAAAGCAGTTAATGCAAAACATTGCCGGTTTAACACTCGATGTGAGTAGAGAAATACTAATTGTCGGTAAAAGTGTTGGTTGTGTATCTGCATTTTCTGGATTGGTTCATACACAAAAGCCGACACAATAGTTGAAAACAAAACAATATATATATAATAAAAATGTTTCGATATTATTGATAGTCTTTGTGATGTTTGACAAATAAAAAAAAAGTCACCTGTACAGCTATCGTCTTTGCTGCTTGTTTTGAAACCCGGATCACAATCGCACTTGTAACTACCAAGAGTATTTACGCATGTTGAGTTGGCTTTACATTTGAAGCCATTAGCTGAAAAACACTCGTCGACGTCTGTTTGACATTCGGAACCAATCCAACCTGCGACACACGTGCAGCTCCCGTTCACTGTGTTGCATACGGATGTATGTGTCATATCACACAAACACGTGCTTGTACAGCCTTTGCCAAACATACCCTGAGGACACGCTAGAAAAGAAACATAATTTATGCTTACCAATGTCTTATTGAAATTAAACCTATCATTAAAATAGTTAAACGAGCACATTTTCTTACAACTGATATGTTACATTTAGTGTGGTATTCGCTAAAACACACATTTAAAAGGTCTACAACTCGTATGACGTCATCAGGTCAATATGTCGTGGTCGAATGATAGATCAGGGCCTGTATTTATCAACTAATTATTTGATTTAAGTCTTAAAGTACAGCAAATGTTTAGAACAATAATGTTCTTAAAGAAGAATTCAGTTCAATATGACTTGAACTTTTACACCTATTACTACACATTCTTCATTTAAAACAATCAATTTATGAGATCAGCTTTTGTATAGATTGTGTTCATTCAACTCTTATATTTAGTTTTCTTCAGTGTAAGTCTATTCCTTAGTCTAAAGTCTAAAAATGAGTTGATGAATACGTGCCATGCAGGTACATGTTCAGTATGTAAACGAAGTTGAACTTTTTCTTCATTAATGTTCCCTTCTATGATCTTTACCTTTTAAAGAAAAATCTTAAACTCACAAACGTGTAGACTATCTTATTGGGTATAAACTATACAACATATATCCCTGTTTAATAAACTAAACAACAAACGTCACCTGTACAGCTATCTCCTGTGCTGCTTCTTTTGAAACCCGGGTCACAATCGCACTGGTAACTACCAAGAGTATTTACGCATGTCGAGTTGGCTTGACATTTGAAGCCATTAGCTGACAAACACTCTTCGACATCTGTATTACATGTAGAACCAATCCAACCTGCGACACACGTGCAGCTTCCATTCACTGTGTTGCACACGGATGTATGTGTCATATCACACAAACACGTGGTTGTACAGCCTTTGCCAAAACGATCTTGAGGACATGCTTGAAAAGAAACATCATTTATCATGCACAATTTCTTTTTTAAATTAAAACATACCATTATAATTATTAAACGAGCACATTTTCGTGAAACGGATTTGTTAAAGACATTTAGTTTTCCCTTAATTACACAATTAAATTGTCTGCGACGTTAATGACGTCATCAGGTACGCGAATCGTCCGTTCGTTTTAATATTCGTGGTTGAGTGATAGATCAGCACCCGTATTCACAAACTAATTCTTTGACATTAGTCTCAATGGAAAGCAAGTTAAAAAAGAGTAATGTTCTTGTGGTAGAATACTCTTCAATATGACATTGGCTTTAACATCTCTCACGACGCAATTCTTCATATAAAACAATTAATTAATGCCATAATCATTTTGTGTAGCGTATGTATATTGGGTCGTTCCATCGAAGAACATGTTACGTATGAGATCGTAGTTAAATTGTTTTTTACATTAAGATTCCATTTTATGATCTTTTCCCAGACAAACTCCTTTCAAAGAAAATCATTAAATCACAAACGTTTAGACTATCTTATTAACTGTAAACTTTAGAGATATATATAATTGTTGTATAAACTAAACACCAAAAATCACCTGTACAGCTATCCCCTTTGCTGCTCGTCATGAAGCCCGGGTCACAATCGCACCTGTAACTACCTCGAGTATTTACGCATGTTGAGTTTGCATGACATTTAATGCCATTAGCTAACAAACACTCGTCGACATCTGTATCACATATAGAACCAATCCAACCTGCGACACACTTGCAGCTTCCGTTCACTGTGTTGCACACGGATGTATGTGTCATATCACACAAACACGTGCTTGTACAGCCTTTGCCAAAACGATCTTGAGGACACGCTTGAAAAGAAATACCATTTATCATACACAATGTCAATGGTCTACAACGTTAATGACTTTATCAGGTATGCTTAATGCCCGTTCTTGTCAATCTGTCCTGGTCGAATGATAGATCAGGGCCCGTATTCACCAACCTATTATTTGACGTAAGTCTTAGTACACAACACATTTTACAACTGTAATGTTCTTTTAGAGGAATACAACTCAAATTCTCATGGATTTTAATACCTCTTACTATACAATTCTTCATTTAAAACAATTAATGTATGGCCTAAGCATTTTGTGTAGCCTGTGTATTTTCAACTGCTTAACGTGTGTTTCTTCATTCTAAGTCTATTTTGTAGTCTACCATCTAATAATGGGTTGTTGAATACATGCCTTTGAGGTACTTGTGGCATATGTAAACTAGGTTAATTTTTTTCTTAATTAATGTTCCCTTCATGATCTTTTTGCTGACACACTCATTTTTAAAGAAAAATCGCAAATCGCAAAGGTTTAGACAATCTTATTGGGTTTAAACTAAAAAATAAATATATCCTTGCTTTATAACTACACCATAATATAAAAGTCAGCTCTATTCTGTTGTAACGTGTTGTTTTATGTTTTCGATCATATTATCAATTCACCTACCTTGACACAGACCAGAGCTGTTCTTGAGATATCCATGGTCACATTCGCATCCGAAACTACCTGACAGGTTAATACATTGTGAATAAGTTGGGCAGACATTTGAAGTAGTCGTACATTCGTTGACGTCATCAAAGCAGCGTTCACCTTGCCATCCTTTCAAACACGTGCAATTTCCGTTTGTTAAATTGCAAGTCTCAGTATTGGTCACATTGCATTTACATTCCTTGGAACACATCTCACCGTATGTCCAGTTTATGCACTCTGGAAAAGAAATATGATCACATATACTTTTGAGTTTCGTATGCAACCCAATGCAACACTGTGGTGATTAAACCGTTCACAGAAACCAAATAGCATTCGATAATGACTCTATAATGGACGAGATCAGTATCGTGTAACAAATAAATGATTAAAAGCAATTACTTATATTTAGACATAAACTTTACTCATGATTGATATTTTCGAATAAATGTTTTATAGGCATTATAAGAAACGGCTCCAAATACAGAACACTAGTTACTTGTACACGTTGCATTATCGTTTTGCAGGAAATATCCAACTTGACACTCGCATTTGTATCCACCCATTATATTTATACATTCCTGGTTACATGTTTCCTGACCATTTTCACACTCGTCGATGTCTGCAACAAATGAGCTTACATACATAAACTTCCATTATAACCACTTTAAGTGAGCTTTAAGAACAATCAATGCAAATATATCTAATGAATATTTAGCTATCAAAGTTTTACCATATAATTAACAAACGTAACAACAAAACAGTTAGCTAACGTTCACGAAATTATATGAAAACATATGAATAAAAGGATATACATAAAGATATAATCGCCTTTTCGATCATTAAACAATAACGAAAATAAGAACATAATTTTTAATGTGATGTTTAACATAACTTAATTTCAGTTATTTTGCATTGATGTTATATTTCAATTTATAAAAAATATAACACGAATGATATTCATTAATATCGCCTTTTGTATATTTAAACAAATGGTATAAATGACATCTTTCAACATCTTATAACTAGTACCTGTACAAAAAGTCCCGTTGTACCCATTTGGGCAAACACATATAACACTGCCATTGGACACAGAACAAGTGGCATTATCAGAGCAGATAGAAGATTGATTTGACGTACACTCGTTTTCAGCTGACAAAGAAAAACAATAACTAATATTAAAAATGCACAGGCTGCTTCTTTTTATATTATACAAATATTCTTGTTTTCAATATTCCATCATTAAAAAACGCCCAGCGAACCATAATATTTCAGTTTTATATTATGAGAACAAATACCCTAATCATAACACATTACCCATGCACGACTTTCGGTCGGTAAGATCAAGAACGAATCCCGATCCACACGAGCATCTATAGCTACCAATAGTGTTGACACATTGTTGTTGACATTCGTTCCCGCCAAGGCATTCGTTAATATCTAAGATAAATAGCAATACTATGTAATTTGTGTGAACACAAATAAGCATATTTATACAATAAAATATATAAAAATAACATGTTATCTGTGTGTATTTGTGTATACTCGAGTGTGTATTTATGCACATTAAAAACGACTGTACGAGTTTTTATCTATTGTATTGGAAGAACAAATAATAAAATTAACGTCAGCTTGTAAGCGCAGCCAATTCAAAACCTTGCCGGTTTCAAACTCGAGGTGAGTAGATAAATAATAATTGTCGGTGAAAGTGTTGGTTGTGTATCTGCATTTTCTGGATTGGTTCATTCACAAAAGTCAACACAATACGTAAAAACAAAACCATACATATTAAAAAAAATGTTTCGATATTATTGATAGAGGCTTTGTGATGTTTCACAAATAAACAAAAAACGTCACCTGTACAGTTATCGTCTTTGCTGCTCGTTTTGAAACCTGGGTCACAATCGCAACTGTAACTACCAAGAGTATTTACGCATGTTGCGTTTGCAGGACATTTGAAGTCATTAGCTGACGCACACTCATCGACATCTGTTTTACATTCGAAACCAATCCATCCTGCGTTACACGTGCAGCTCCCGTTCACCGTGTTGCACACGGATGTATGGGTCATATCACACAAACACGTGCTTGTACAGCCTTTGCCAAAACGTCCTTGAGGGCACGCTAGAAAAGAAATATCATCTATCATAACACATGTTTTATTTGAATTAAAAACATATCATTACAATAACTATACGAGCATATTTTCTTAAAACGGATATGTTATATTCGCTAATACAAATTATTTAAAGGCCTACATCGTTAATGATGTCATCAGGTGCGAGAATCGCCCGTTCTTGTCAATCTGTCGTGATCGAATGATAGATCGGGGCAAGTATTTATTAACTAATTATTTGACTTCAGTCTTATAGTACAGCACATTTTAAAAAAACAATACTGTTCTTATAGTAGAATACAGTTCAATATGACTTGGACTTCAACCTCTTACTACATACTTCTCCATTTAAAACAATACATTAATGACATAAGCATTTGGTAAATTCAATCGCTTGACGTGTTTTTCTTCATTTTAAGTCTATTCTTAAGTCTAAAGTCTAAGAATGAGTCGGTGAATACGTATAGTATGTAAACGAAGATGAACTTATATCTTCATTAATGTTCCCTTCTATGATCTTTTGCTTTTAAAGAAACATCGTCAAATCACAAAAGTTAAGACTATCTTATTGGGTTCAAACTATTAAAAAATATATCATTGCTTTATAAACTAACAAACAAACGTAACCTGTACAGTTATCATCTTTGCTGCTCGTTTGAAAACCCGGGTCACAATCGCACGTGTAACTACCAAGAGTATTTACGCATGTCGAGTTTGCAGGACATTTGAAGTCATTAGCTGACAAACACTCGTCGACGTCTGTTTGACATTCGGAACCAATCCATCCCGCGTTACACGTGCAGCTTCCGTTCACTGTGTTGCACACGGATGTATGTGTCATATCACAAAAACACGTGCTTGTACAGCCTTTACCAAAACTTCCTTGAGGACACGCTTGAAAAGAAATATCATTTATGCAAACAATATCGTATTGAAATTAAACCTATCATAAAAATAGTTAAACCAGTACATTTTTTACAACTGATATGTTAGAGGCAGTGTGGTATTCGCTAAAAGACACATTTAAAAGGTCTACAACACTAATGGCGTCATCAGGTCAATATGTCGTGGTCGAATGATAGACCAGGGCCCGTATTTATCAACTTATTATTTGATTTAAGTCTCAAAGTACAGCAAATATTAAGAACAATAATACTTATAGAAGAATTCAATTCCATATGACTTGGA
Source organism: Dreissena rostriformis (assembly GCA_007657795.1). Classification (NCBI taxonomy): domain Eukaryota; kingdom Metazoa; phylum Mollusca; class Bivalvia; order Myida; family Dreissenidae; genus Dreissena; species Dreissena rostriformis. The sequence continues at coordinate 17,794 of VMBQ01003404.1, forward strand.
CTTAAACACCTGTTACTACACAAGTCTTCATTTAAAATAATCAATTTATGACATCATAATTTTGTATAGATTGTGTTCATTTAACTGCTATATTTAGTTTTCTTCAGTGTAAGTCTATTCCTTAGTCTGAAGTCTAAAAATGAGTTGATGAATACGTGCCATGTAGAAACATGTTGAATATGTAAACGAAGTTGAACTTTTTTCTTCATTAATGTTCCCTTCTATGATCTTTTCCTTTTAAAGAAAAATCTTAAACTCACAAACGTGTAGACTATCTTATTGGGTTGAAACTATACAACATATATCCCTGTTTAATAAACTAAACATCAAACGTCACCTGTACAGCTATCTTCTGTGCTGCTTCTTTTGAAACCCGGGTCACAATCGCACTGGTAACTACCAAGAGTATTTACGCATGTTGAGTTGGCTTTACATTTGAAGCCATTAGCTGACAAACACTCGTCGATATCTGTATTACATGTAGAACCAATCCAACCTGCGACACACGTGCAGCTCCCGTTCACTGTGTTGCACACGGATGTATGTGTCATATCACACAAACACGTGGTTGTACAGCCTTTGCCGAAACGACCTTGAGGACACGCTAGAAAAGAAATATCATTTATCATGCCCAATTTCTTTTTAAATTAAAACATACCATTAGAATAATTATACGAGCACATTTTCGTGAAACGGATTTGTTATAGACATTTAGTTATTCGCTTAATTACACAATTAAATTGTCTGCGACGTTAATGACGTCATCAGGTACGCGAATCGTCCGTTCGTTTTAATATTCGTGGTTGAGTGATAGATCAGCACCCGTATTCACAAACTAATTCTTTGACATAAGTCTCAATGGAAAGCAAGTTAAAAAAGAGTAATGTTCTTGTGATAGAATACTCTTCAATATGACATTGGCTTTAACATCTCTTACGACGCAATTCTTCATATAAAACAATTAATTAATGCCATAATCATTTTGTGAAGCCTATGTATATTCAACCTCTAAAGGTGTTTTTCGTCATTCCAAGTATGTTCTTTAGTCTTACGTTTACGAATGTTTTGTTGTATACGTGCCATCGAAGAACATGTTAAGTATGAGATCGTAGTTAAATTGTTTTCTTCATTAAGGTTCCATTTTATGATCTTTTCCCAGACAAACTCCTTTCAAAGAAAATCTTTAAATCGCAAACGTTTAGACTATCTCATTAACTTTAAACTTTAGAAATATACATATAATTGTTTTATAAACTAAACACCAAAATGCACCTGTACAGCTATCCCCTTTGCTGCTCGTTATGAAGCCCGAGTCACAATCGCACCTGTAACTTCCTCGAGTATTTACGCATGTCGAGTTTGCATGACATTTGATGCCATTAGCTGAAGCACACTCGTCGAAATCTGTAACACATGTAGAACCAATCCAACCTGCGATACACGTGCAGCTCCCGTTCACTGTGTTGCACACGGATGTATGTGTCATATCACACAAACACGTGTTTGTACAGCCTTTGCCAAAACGACCTTGAGGACACGCTTGAAAAGAAATACCATTCATCAAACACAAAATCAATGGTCTACAACGCTAATGACTTAATCAGGTATGCTTATAGCCCGTTCATGTCCATCTGTCCTGGTCGAATGCAAGATCAGAGCCCGTATTCACCAACCTATTATTTGACGTAAGTCTTATTGTACAACATATTTTACACCTGTAATGTTCTTTAAGAGGAATACAACTCAAATTCTCGTGGACTGTTATTCCTCTAACTATACAATTCTTCATTTAAAACAATTAATATATGACCTAAGCATTTTGTGTAGCCTGTGTATTTTCAACTGATTAACGTGCGTTTCTTCATTTTAAGTCTATTTTGTAGTCTACCATCTAGAATGGGTTGTTCAATACATGCCTTTGAGGTACATGTGGCATATGTAAACTAAGTTACATTTTTCTTCATTAATGTTCCCTTCATGATCGGTTTGCTTACAAACTCATTTTTAAAGAAAAATCACAAATCGCAAAAGTTAAGACAATCTTATTGGGTTTAAACTAATAAATAAATATATCCTTGCTTTATAACTACACCAGAATTTTACAGTCAGCTCTATTCTATTGTAGCGTTTTGTTCAATGTTTTCGATCATATTATCAATTCACCTACCTTGACACAGACCAGAGCTGTTCTTGAGATATCCATGGTCACATTCGCATGCAAAACTACCTGACAGGTTTATACATTGTGAATTAGTTGGGCAGACATTTGCAGTAGTCGTACATTCGTTGACGTCTTCATAGCAGCGTTCACCTTGCCATCCTTTCAAACACGTGCAATTTCCGTTTGTCGGATTGCAAGTCTCAGTATTGGTCACATTGCATTTACATTCCCTGGAACACATCTCACCGTATGTCCAGTTTATGCAACCTGGAAAAGAGATATTATCACATATACTTTTGAGTATCCTATGCAACCCAATGCACCACTGTGATGAAACCGTTCACAGAAACCATATAGCATTCGAGAACATAAATGAATCTATAATTGACTAGATCAAGTCTCGTTTGTGAAAATATAATATTTACTATAACTAGTATCGTGTTACAAATAAATAATTAATAACAACTACTTATATTTAGACATTAACTTTACTCATGATTGANAAAATATATAAAAATAACATGTTATCTGTGTGTATTTGTATAAACTCGAGTGTGTATTTATGCACATTAAAAACGAATGTACATGCAAATTAAAACTAATATCTTTCAAGAAACAAACGTTTTCCAACGCATAACCTAAATACAAAGTCGTTAAAAATGCATAAATTGTATCTCAAAATATTACGTTAAATCGTATTTTATAAAATATATAATACGTCGACATATATAATTTTTTGTTAAAACAAATCGAATACCATTACAGTTTCCATTTCTGAAAACAAAACCTGCTCTACAACTACACAGGTAACTTCCGGGTGTGTTGATGCATTCTTGATCGCACGTGTTCGTGGAAGAAGTCTGGCATTCGTTCACATCTGAAATAATTGTTTTATAGTATTAAGACAGTTATTCATTACGATAAAAACTTCTTTTCTTTTTTTTTGAAAATAACACGGATACGACATTTTCCTACTTTTATTGTTAAAAGTGTCTTTTCACATTTTGGCCTTACAATCAAGTCAAGTTGATTGTTTCCATTGACTTCTCCGAACATGTGGTAGGTCGGTTGTCTAAATTGTTTTGATTGCTATACCTACGTTTATTTTCCACTTTAATACGGATGTTCAAGGACAGAAATCACCCAAATCTGTTTGTATTACGCCTTTCTTTATATGTAAACGTTTAAGGCTGAGTGATTTTAGTTTACTTTGATAGTGAATATTTACTTCAGAACATAATGAAACGTTCGAGCATTATTAATAAACAATCATATAAAAATGAATGATTATAAACAAGTTTAAAGTAGGTTGAACAATACATAAATACGGAAAAAAAATCAAAATATAATTGAACAATAAAGAATACCAACCATCGCAGATTTCCGAGGACAGGTTTTTCTTGTAGCCCTTTTGGCAGACGCAAGACGCGCTGCCAGGCGTGTTCAAGCATTGTGTATTGGGTACATTGCAGACCACCTGGTTATCACTGCATTCGTCGACATCAACGTCACAACTTACTCCTGTCCATCCCGATTTACACAAGCAGCCTTATAAAAAGCAGAAGTGGTTATAGTAGAGAAGAAGTAGTAGAAGTCGTTTTTATTTCGTTTTTTAACTGCCTGTGGCTTTTAAATCGAAACAATAGCGCGAAAAACCAAGAATTTGAAAAATGAATCATGATAAATATTATTAAAAAAATAATAACAATGTTCCAATTGTTTTGTTAGAACCTTCATTTTAAACTGCAACTCAATGTTATAAAGTGCTTCTTAAATACATTCTTACAATCAAGTAAATGATTTTGTTCTGTTAATATTCTTTAATTAATAGTAGAAGTTATAGTAATACTAGTGGCAGTTATAGTATACGTAGTAACACTTGATGGATTTAGCTGTTGTACAATTATTACTCGAAGAGTTATCCAAAGTGGTAATTGCTGTTGTAGTAGTAGCAGTAGGTAGGGATATTATAGCACTGTATTTATACTGTTCAAGTTGTGCAGTGTTGTCAAGGTCAACTACCTACCTTATGTTATATTTGATATATTTGTAGAAATTGTTAAATGTTTGAAACAGTGATAATATTTTCAACTTATACTAACCTACAGTACTGTTACACACACCGTGTATACACGAACACGTTAGCGAACAATCTTTCCCATAGTGATAATTGTCACATTCTTAAAAATAAAAATAAAAAATAATATATAATTTAGACATCTCCGGTTTATTGGGTTGCTACGACGAATTTATGCTCAATTAAACAGGTTCCAGGAAGAGTTTTTAATGTTAACCTTGTATAACGCTTAAGAAAATATTTTTAATAAATTCGCTAAATGTTAAAAAACAAATATATGCAGGGATATATTGTTTACAATGATACTGTGATACGAGTATTACGCACCGGTACATGTTCTTTTGTTATTTTGCAGCTTCATACCGACAGGACATTCACAAACAAATGAACCAACAGTATTTGAACACGTTGCTCCTTGGGAACATTTGTTGTCCTCTTCACATTCATTGACATCTGTTTTTTAAACGAGCATGATTTTTTTTGAATGTGCTACATGCCTTCATTACATTATATTTCAAACATATGGTTAAATTTGTTGAAACAACTTTTAAGAGATCGACAATAATTAACGCATAAAAACCCGATAAAACAATGATGAACTGCAGCATATGATGCGGTATGGATTAAATTATTCCAACAGCCTTTATTTCTTTACTTTGATTACTTTAAACAGGCAAAACATTTATACTGACTTTTGAAAAAGTACGTCAACGAATCAATCGTACCTGCACAATTATGTTGATCAGAGGCAAGTTTAAAGCCTTGGGGACACTTGCATGATGCGGTTTTGTTTCGTATCTCACAGTAGCCGGCGCATGTTAGATTGTTAAGTTCCTTGCAATAATCTTTCACTAAATAATACCAAATGTGGAGTATAATTTAACATAATAACATTACATTAATAACCACGGAACACACGTTTTTACGTTGTCATGTTTAGATTGACAGCCATAAATCATGCTTGATATTGAAATAATTACCATTCAAAGGTAATTTAATAATTGAACAGAATTGTTTTTAAGGAAAATTCCACAAAAAACCCAATATCTGTATTTTAATCGCCCGTGTAAGATGCTATTAAGGCACACATTATACCTTTACTACATGTCTTCCTGTCGTCGTTGAGCCTGTATCCAAAATAGCAGTAACAGTTGTAATATCCGGGATGGTTTTCACACATCTGTTCACAGTCCGACAACTTCAAATCGCACTCATTTATGTCTGCAAAAAAGACACGTAATTCTTCTTGTTTTAAATCTCCTGTGACTGTTAAATGAATGGTGAGTGATACATTCTTAATACGAATAAAATACATCAAAGCTTCATATTTATGTATTTATTTCCAAAAACGAACCCACGTTATTATAGCCTACTTATTTGATTCCAAACTCATGCAAGTCATTTGAAGAAGATATTCAGTTCAACATTTACACCTCAACTGAAAAGTGAAACAGACTATTCTCTTATCATTAAAAACTATGAAAGAAGTAGTTGAAACAGAACAATCCATTAGATGATAAATGGTCATGTGTCGGACACTTTACTGCTAAGTGTTTAATATAAATGACGAGTTGTTGGTTGAAACGAAAACTATCCATAGACCTCTGTGACATGAAACCAGTATATACCGACTTGATCATGGGTGCCCGGTCACAAAGGATCAAACTTTGTTATAATCAATCAATAAATATACCGGTACAATGTGTCGAATTGACTTCTGTGTAGCCGGGTCGACATCCACAAGTGTAGCTACCTTCAGCATTCAAACAAGTTTGACTACACTCGTTCAACTGTGGATCCAAGCACTCATCTATATCTGAAACAAGGATTAAGAAATTCGAATACGAACATCATTTGAGAAATGTCCAACGTAAAAACGTTACAAATAATGAGTTTCTTTTTGATTTTGAGTATGCTTTCATCACTGCGCTTGCGTCTGTCGTGTGATGATTAGTTATACATGTATGCATATGCAGATTGACGTTGGATTATGTATTGCTAATTGTTCATGACTAATGTCTTTATTAAGCAAAAACACTTTCTTGAATATTGATATTAAATTGGTTGTAATATATTTCCTAATTTACGTTTAACACACACATAACTTGTTAAGAATATGCGACATCAAATTGTCTTTATTTTGAAAAATAAAAACAAACAACCAAACCTCGGCAATTCCCACCAGCCACTTCCACGTATCCCTGCAAACAAACACAGCTGTAAGATCCCATGTTGTTAGCACAAGACTTTCTTGCATCCTTGCAGACTCCAGGATGCTCCTTGCACTCGTCGACGTCATCGTCACAGGAACTTCCGGTCCAACCATTGGAACAGACGCAGCCTCTGACGGGATCGCATCTCTCGGCACCTCGTCCGGTACAGTCGCACGTTTGTGAACAGTTCAAGCCCCAGTTTGGCACCACACACACTTAAAGGATTGACGGTTAAACTTTAATTTAATTGATAATTCGGAAGTTAATTTATGTTATGTATCCCGTATAGATGTTCTATTTATTATATATTGTTTGTAAGCGTGTGGTTAAGATGGAAAACCGATACACGTCTTAGTACATGAAACGTATGAATTGTGGTAATTACAACTCTCAAGTTCTAATGTAAATCGATCAGCATAACATTAGACTCTGAGACATAGTTATCCCATAACGCAGTATAAAGAAAGGTGCATATACTTACGTTCACATGAGATCTTGTCTACAAGCTGATAGCCCGCTATGCAACTGCACTGAAAACTGCCGATAGTGTTCATGCAGTCTTGAGGACAAATATTTTGAGAGCATTCGTCAACATCTAGAAACAAATCAAAATAGTCTGTTTAAATAGAATTTATGATATAATTGTTATGGAAAATTGCATGGACTATATTTTCCTCAGATTATTCTTAAAGATATTCTTACCTTGACATCGACCTGATGTTTTATTAAAAATTAATCCTGCATCACAGAAGCACGTGGGATCATTGTCCGTATCCAGGGTACATCCCGAGGCTTGAGTGCAGTTGAGTGTTGATCTAGCACATGGATCAGATTCATCTGTTTCAAAGCAATTTTTGAATTATTATTTTAAATAAACACCAGGTTTTTGTGAATATTAAGCGACCATTCAAATGTTAAAGTAGGTAAGACTATCGTGAAAGCTTAAAAATCTAAATTATATTAAATGTTCTCTTTGCAACTTGTTGGCAAAATAATTTATCATCTCATTACACAACTTATTATCATACACAATTAATTAAGTTTTTATGAAGAAATCAGCATTCATATGTGATATTAACAAGACAATATAAATACCTGGTACACATGTCCAATTGGATACATTGAATCCAAGCTGACATTTGCAGAGAAAGCCGCCTATCGTGTTATTGCAGATCTGAGTACAATTGTGTGTAGCCTCATAACATTCGTTGATATCTATATAAACGAACAAAGAACTGTATTTGTTCACTTATGAATTCAAATACATACACGAAACAATCTTAATTGACGGGATGCAAATTTCATTGTAAAGATCTATCAAATAAGGTGTCAACTTAAAAGAAAACCATTTAGGTTAAGCTCAAGCTGATCCGGCACAGCAAACAAACGGAATGAAAATGTCATTATACAGATTTATCAAATAAGACTTCGACTTTGAAAACAAACTTAAACGTTAAACTAATTTTAATCTGGACAAAAAGAATTTACCATCAATTTATGGCAAGTAAAATTTATTTTAAAAAATCGTTAATAAACATTAAGATATTAGTTATCAGTGTTTTGGATTAATTCTATTTGCTGTGTCTTGCATTACATTTATTATTTGCAACAATCTATTTATGGCGAGTGAAATCTATTTGAACAAGTAGTATATTTAACATTTAGATATTATTTATCAGTGTTTGGGATTTATTCTATGTGCTGTGTTTTGCGATTAATTTTGTACAGAGTACATAATCAAACACATCGACGACCTATTTGAAATACTTATGTAAAAATCAATTTATTGAAACATTTAATATACTTTGCTGATCTAAATGCGTTAATAACTTTGTCTACATTTTAAAATTGATATTTTTTAAGAAAGTGACTGGCATAAATCTTGCATAACATACCGATGCATTTATGTTCGTTATTTGAATCTACTCTGAATCCATCCTGACAATAGCATGAGTAACCACCTTCCGTATTGATACACATGTGGTCACAGGGATTAGATGAGTTGCATTCGTTAATATCTATAAAAATATTTAATTGTATGTAAATTTCGTTGGTATGCCAAATAGATAATATTGCATGTGAACAAAATATCATGATTTATGAAAAAATAGTTGCATGTCAACAATTCATACATTGTCTCATGTGTAGCAAACAAACACGCCCTTTACAAAGTAACACATCCTATACCAGTAACTTCAACAATTAACAGGAACAAATAAACTCAATATAATTATTAACGTGTTTCGGGATAATTTTGTCAACATCAAAAAAATAGTAATAAGTATTATACTATTATATTATAATGCGTGAATTATTTTATTGAGATACGAATTTTTGCAAACGAAAGGTTCACATGTACCAATGCAATCGTTTGTGTTCGGTTCTGAAGCATATCCCTTTGGGCAAGGAGAACACGAGTATGTTCTGTTCTGGGGGACGTTGGTGCAGTTTCGTCCGAGGGAGCAGGGACGTTCAGCGCACCAGTCTTTTGTTTTATCACAGTCGTCACCTATAGAAACATTTAAGCACATATAGCTGATGATAACGTAAGGCAGTACTTTTGACAACGATCGTCGTATGTCAAAGAAGTATGACACGCTTATTTGTCACAGATTTCTGAATAAATACAAACAAGTACCAACTGTTCTCAGTATATATATACACCTTAAATACTTTACTTATTGCATACATTAAATTGACCATTCATATGGCGACTAGTTGTAGCTTAGCCGACCTCAAATACACTGAAATAATTATTAACATATTTCAAGATTGAACACAATCCATTGATTTTTGTTAAAGGGACTGTAAACCAAGAATGACGAAAAAAGAAAAGTTCCAAAATACCGTATTTTTTTTTTTTAATTATTAGTTTATATTAATTAAAATATCACGATTGGTATATAACATTACTTGAAAAAGTTTTTTGTTTAATTTTTACTTTTTTTTTGTATTTATTTATTTTTACTGGGTATGCATACCCAGTAAAAATAAATAAATACAAAAATACATGATTCATCGTCACGTGGTAAACCCAGGAATTTCACATCGCGAAATTGTATTCCCGAATATACTGAAAATATGAACTTTTTTCAAGTAATGTAATATACCAGTCGTGATATTTTAATCAATATAAACTAANAGTTTAGAATCCTTATCGGATCCTGCCCTGATACAACTATGGTTTCATGTTTGTGAATAAGTGTTTATGTATGTAAAGTTGTCCATTCTGTGTATGTAAAACATTGTTCCCACGTCGAGATGTGTTGCGGTGAAAGTACGAGGTATATAACTGTGAATGAACCATCTTTTATTGGGGATGGGGATTTCATAGTGTGTATGCCTCGTTCTGCACCGTAGCTAGGCGCACACGCCGTAGTCTCAAATGGGAATATGTATGTCTGCCTGTGTATCTGGTTGTTCACACACCTTTCTCCCTATATATAATATATATATATATATATATATATATATATATATATATATATATATATATATATATATACATATACATATAACGGTATCAAAACGTGCGACCATTAATATCATGCCATTTTGATGGTTTCGATTTAAAAGTAACATTTTAGCAATTGTCATATGACTGTTTATTATTCCTCGTACCAGATGTTGTGTGGACGATCATCAATCTGTCTGAAATAGAGCGTCTTTGACGTGCTGTTATATGTTGAATTATTATTTGTTTTGTTCACAAATTCTATATCCAACCCATCCTCGAGCTTTAACTTGCACGAAATTTGATCTCCAATCGTTACATTTACACTGCATGTAGTATTTATGGTTGGCACGACTTTAGCTGAAAATACATTATCCTTCAAATGTTTGGTGTTCAACCTTTAATCTTTCAAATGTGGAAAATCAAAGAAGCACACACAGTGTATATCCTTACATTGAAAATAATTTATCTCGTAAAAAGCAAATCATAACAAGGTATTGTAATGTATAAATCATAATATTTGCATCTGTTTATTTGTTGTTGTTTTTTTTTAAAGATAAAGAAAATACAGCTAACCATCCTTGCTTTGTCAAGTCGATACTGTATAACACTCTTATTGATAAAATTAAGTGTATGCGTGTATTTTATTTGGATAGACACTGACTATGTTGAATGTTTACCCGAAGTAACTACATGAATTATGTATTTTACAAGGCATTGAATAATATTACACTACTGAGGATAAAGTACCAATTTCTTCTGTGTTCAAGTCAATTGTTTCACTTTTGCTGTTCGTGTTCCTTGCAATGTTTTCGTTCAAGGTAAACGCATAGTCAAAAACGCATTGTATATTCTTTGAGCCGTTGCATGTCTTTTCAGCTTCTGCAAGCGTTACTTTGTCGACGGTATCCAGGAAACGCGGTATGTAAGAAGCGTTGTGATAATCGGAATGGCTCTTTCCGTCATCATAGATGAATACAGAAGAATTGTCATTCACAGACCCTGAAATTAAGTTCCTCTTTCTTTCACATTTATCCAAACATCCAAATTGTTACAAATCAAACTTTGTTCTACAAATAGCACACGCTTAGGTTCAAATTCAAAATACATGTTAAATATAAAAACATGTTTTGAAAAAGTATGTTAAAATTGGTTCTGTGTCTTTATTTATCTTAGTTTTTTAAATAACCATAACAGTCCCGAAATGGTTAAAACATTAACACAAGAAGCGCCAACGATATTACTTACATGTCTGACCGTAATAAAATATTTCCATATCACTTGCATTAAAATGAAGCCGACTTCCATTTGGGTATACAAAATCGTTGAATTGGTCTCCGTCAAAATTTCCTAGGAGACCTTTCGTAACGTTGTTGAATGTCTTTGGTACAATTGCATCCAGTGACAACATTCCTGCTCCTTGTCCTATTTCGAGCGTTATCCCTGCGGATTTTAGAAATAATGTGAAAGACATGGCAGTTGTTTTTAATAGTTTTAAAACTAAGTTACATTATTTTGTAAATAACATTTGTGACACAATATCTACATCTATATTTCTAATAAGAGGAACCATTTTAATAAGTCGAACTGTTATCTTTTTCTCGCAAATGACCATAAAGAAACTACAGCGTAAACATAACGTCATCTGTGAACAAAAACAAATAGGAACATCATCAGAGTCGGGTTACCACCTTTGGGAGAGAAATGCAGATTAGTAGTTTTGGCAAAAACACTGTTTGTTTGATATTAATGTACCTATTTCAAGGAATGCAACCCTCAACACGCCGTCACCTTCATGGATTGTGAGAAAAGACGTGTTAAACACAAATCCGTCGTTTTGTACTTCCCGAAGAGTCTTCGTAAGGTCGATGCCATTCCCGTACAAAGTTACATCTGTAAACACATGCTTTCCATTAAATGCTCTCTGATATACACGTTTCTATACATTAATTTTAATGTCGATCATACAATTAAATACAAATTAGATATTACTTATATGATAATTAAAATATGTAATTATAACCAAGTCAGATAAAAAAAACAAACATGACATTTGAAAAATGGATAAAGAAATCATCTGCTTCAACATGGGCCTGATGACAACAGGGTTTCAAAACATTCAATAAACACATCTTAATTGTATTCGCTTACTGTCCTTAGCCCTATTTAGTTCAACGTGTATTGACGAATTCAAATGATCTCTAGCTGCAAACGCCGTGAAGATTGTAGCGTCAGACAGGTTCCCATCTTCCTTTACTGCCCTCTCAGTCCTAGCTTGGAGGGAAAATGTGACATTTGACGTCTCAATGCTGAGCAACACATATTCCCCGAGTCCGTTGAACGTGTAGTTCATTCCGTCCAGTGTGCGCATGTGTGGATCTCCCCAGAAGGAACCTACAACACACGTTTGGATTAAGTAATAATAGATTCGTCCTCAGATATTAAACTAAAGACACGTCATATATATATAAATGCTGGCTTGTTGGTTTTCAAGGATCGTTATTATATGTGTTATATGTACATGTACGTGTACTAATGGATCATCAATATCATCTATGCCTATTGCAGTTATACATTCATGTTAACGTAGACAAAATAATGAAAGAAAAGCGACAACATTACGCGTGTACCATAGCATAGCTGATACAAATTACAAAAGGTTGTATCACAATTTAGCAGTTAATACATTGAAATTAGTGTACATGCTCTAACTGGCCTTTTTAAGACATACATTCGTGAACATCTTTCTCGTTTACACAAACACTTCTTTCTTTTCAATTAAACATGGAGCTTGTCCAAATCATCATTTTAAACATATACTATTGTTTTAAAGCAAATATACGATTACCAAATCTGTATGGAGACTCGGTGTAGCATGTGCCTGTAGGATGCAGTTCGTAATAGAGATCGCAGTAGTCGGATTGCTTGCAGCATTTGTCTTTCGTGACGACATCATTTGCCTCGTGATCACGTGGTGAGTGTTGCGGATGTGCGAAGTAAAATCCACCAGATTTAGGCTTCATGTCCACGAATGTCAATGTCGAGCGGTAATAACAGCACGACTGAAAATTTTGGAAAGTACTACCGTAAGTATAACCACAAAGGTGTTTTTCTGAATCTTTATATGAAATACAACAATAAACCAACATCATAAGAAATTATGAGGTTAATACTTTTATTTTACTCACCTTTCCATATGGTTTGAAAGTTTCGCCTAGAATCATGTCCACGCAGACGACATCGTTGCTATCAGGAAGACGCACTTGGCGGCGAATCTGCCAAAACCAAGGGTCCCATTGGGCCAGATCGACGTCACATGGACACTCAGGAAGACGTTGTGAGTACACATGGATGTTTTGTTTCAAATGACGGTTCCTGTTATACCATTTAATGCAGTCCAAAGCGTGGTGACTAAATGTCGTATTGTTATCATTTATATTTTTAAGTAGAAGCCCACGGATTCCTGAAAGATAACTTTCTTTAAAAACAAATAATTTATCAGAATATATTATTTATTAAGCGATAGATAAAACGTTTACAAAATTGTATAAAGCTATATAAATCAATTAGATTCCCGCTATTTATGTGTTCCATCAAACAAAAATTGAAGAACACTTGCAATTTACCTCCTGTTTTCGGTAGCAGATCAAATTGAAGTGCATTTTTGCTGAAAGAGTAAATGTGACTGTATATCAGTCTGTCTTTGTCTGCATGACCTATCCATAAAGGGATGATTTCTTTATCAGTGTTCCATTTCATTAAATTATGTCCGTATATTGTAAGCGAAAAGGTCTGTTCGCCGCTTGAAATTATGATCAGTTGAAACGTTGCTGTCTAGAAAATAATAAAATTAACAATTAAATAAGAATAATTATATGCATTCGATGACAAGTGACTAAATAACGAAACAATAACATGTTTAAAAAGAAAAACAGAGACCAAAGCAACATATATTGATAGGAAGGACACTCTTTGTTTATATATAATTGTTTATCTATAAAAAGACTATATGCAAAGAATAAACTAACATTAATATAACTTACATTATAAGGATTAAGATTAAATGATGGTTTCACATTATTCCATGTTGCTATCAAAACAAAACTTGTGTCGAATATTGATATATTTTCCACACGCTTGATAACACTTTCAAGGAACTCTAATTCCTCCGTCACTTTAGGTGTAAACGGGTAATGTTTAAGGACATCATAGGTTCTGTAGGTGATTGCAGATAACTTGTCCAAATAAATGTCTGTAAAGTATGCCGCCACAACTGGAAAGTTTATATTTGCTTTCTTATCCAAAGATTTGGGCTTTTCAGACAGATACCTCGAATCAAAACTTATGAGCCCTCTCCTGCACACCTAAATATAAACGCATTCGTGAGAACGAATTTATTTTTAATACATTTTGTACATTTTCAAGCAATAAAATCAAACAATCTTTAGAAAACCATAATTGAAAGGAATTACTGTCACATTGATATATCGATTCTTACTGGGGTTTTAAAAACCATTTATTTAGTGACTCTTTCATAGAAATGCAGAAATATTTTCGGCAAACTCTTATAGGTATTCATAGAAAATATTTTAAACACCAAGTATTGCTTTACTAGAAACGACATTTTAATCAATCATTCAGTGATCATTCGATCGATGTTTTAGCGTTTCTATTGAAGAAAATAAGTACAAATAATAAACAAGGAACACTTTCGGCTGAAGCAATCGTACAAATATGAAAATATAGACCTACATGCATTGAGCGTCTCATCTGGTTGAAGACTGGAATCGCAGGTGGGAACACAATCGGTTCACTGCATAGGTCATGACCGAGAATTGTATCCCCTGCTTCTTGCCCGAATGCCAGAATTGGCACTTTGATAAAAACAAACGTACATACTTGAATGGTTTCAAGAAAACAGCATTCTCATCATGAATGTTAAAAATAAACATAGGTTGAATCAAACATTATGTGTTTGTTTATTCGAACCTTAATTTCAAGTATCCAGTGAATGGTGAACCATCACACCAAACACAAAACACTCGACACATGAAACAATGTATAACTTTAGGCGGTGAAGAAGTCTATTTTAAAATATCGTGGTTTAAAACAAATAAAAACACACTATCGAATAACTGTATGCAACTGATAAGCCTGCTTATAGATAATGCATTTTGCTTCTATGTGTCTCTATAAATTCTTACTGATGTCGCATTGGCCGGTCCGTTTGTCTTCCACACCAGATATACAAGCGCATATTTTGTTCTCACAAACTGCATTGATTGTCCGACAGATTCTTGCATCAGTACATTGTCCTCCGATGTCAGCTGAAAGACCGTTAAAGTTAACTGTAGTTTTATAAGCAGATTCGTTCAGGATAGCTATCGTACGTAAACGTAGATTTATATTTAAGAGAACAAGCTTGTCTTCAAATGGATTATACAATAATAAAAATACATTTCCGGATGCAGGTCGGAACAGAGCTGTTCCACACTCCTGTAGCTGCACACCAAATGACGTAATTTCCTGTCAGCAGATAGCCTTCTTCACATCGAAATCGTAAGAGAGAATTATATGTTGTCACCATTGCACTTCCATGGAGCATTCCATTGGATGGCACAGTAATGTTGCCACAATCTAAAACATTTATTAAACATGGAATAATATGTTCTTAAGGTATATTTATTTCATTTTTTTTCTTCAAAATTCTATAATATCCTTTTATAATATGACATTAAACAAATAAATGTAGTTTTAAAGGTAGGCGAACGACATCACATGATTTTTTAAAGTCCGGCTTTCCCCGAGTTATATTTTTGTCTAAAACATTAATTAACTAGCGTTGATATTCAGTTTAGTCGATAGAAACTACGTTTATGCTGGCAAACGGGACATATCGATTGACGTAACGTGGATGACCTGATTAACAAAGTATAGCGTTTGGCTCACATTCCATCTTTTTAGCGAAATTATGCGCGTACAGTGGGGTAAGGGATTTTGTTCCGGGATTAATCTCTTTAGAATCCCTATAAAATAACCCTCATTCAGCCGATTTTTAGGAATTAATCCGTTTTCACCCAGTTTCATCCGAATTCATCTGTATTTAACCTTGTCCAGCGGTTTTCAGGGATGAATTGCGATGAATTAATCCCTTTAAGGCATTAATCTATCGCATGCGCAGTCTTTTTAGTTGTGAATTTGGATAAAATAAGATAAATTAACCTCTATGCATGCGCAATCGATGTCAGGGGTGAATTGGGATGAAAAGGCGGTGTTAATCAGTGACGTAAACGAGTAGGTGGAGCGTACACAACTATTTTGAGGTGATAATTTAATTTTGTCGGTTGTATGCATAATACATTTTATAATATTATGCTGCATACAGCATAGTGCTTTAAAGCATAAAAACACGTCATTTGTAAACGCAACAAAGAATTTTTTGTATTAACACCGAGGATTTGGAAACGAAACTGTGCGTGTTTTAAACACGGTACAAGTAGGATTATACGTGATATTTGCCGTGCTGCAACAAAGATTCGTGTCATTGCGGCAACCGATATTTCAGTCAAGTGATACAGTTGACGCATCTCATTGTGATAATCTTAGCTACACATGTGCCAGCATTTGGTTTAACAGGCATACCGGTAAACGCTCTAAATCCAAAATGGGGACATCTCCCTTGCAGAGAATGCGTTTGCGCCTCTATCTCTTATGTGTATTTAAAATGTGTATTGTCTTGCTAATAGTATTTATCCGTAGTAAGAGAAAGCAGAATAAATATATGTGTTTTCTGTTTCCAGTTGAATCTAAAACTTACACTTTATTTGGATAATTTAATAAAGAAATAGATTAGTTTAGAAATTATAGAGAACATCGCCGGAACAGTTAAATATCAATTAATCAATTTTATTTCAACCTTTAGTTTTTAATATTAATTTTAAAATGATACTTGATTAAGAAACATACTAGTAATTAAAATAACAGTGTATGGCAAAGGCAGACATGAACTGTTCGATGAAAAAGTGTCCCTCGGCCCATGTATGATAGAAATGCAATACTGCTGCAGCTTCTGGAGTTTCACTTCTTTATGCTGACATTTTTTCAAAGTTTCTACTGAATATCTTCTGAACTACTTCATTTAAATTGAAACTCAATTGAAATGAAGTAGTTCAGCAGATATTCAGTAGAGAAACTTGTACCTGTATCTTTGAGTGTGAGACTTACGAAGAATGTAAAATATAATTATTATCATAAATGCATTGGTATCAACGAGCATTGTATTAAATCACCAAGCATACCACATTAAATTGAAAATTGAATATTTTTCACCTAAAATTAATTTTCATTTATTTTCATTTCATTTTAAATTAGAGTCCATGTATTGGCCGTATCGGGTAATAACTATATTCCCCGCCCGGCCCCGTCTCACCAATAATTCTTTGTCAAACGTACTTGTCAAACAACGTAGTCTGGTGCTTTTTTGGCTCTTTATAAATACATCTACTGCAATGCACTCTATGAACACTTTAAACAATTATACTCCGACAATAGGAGTAATACCGAAAATAGCACGCGCGAAAATAATCCCTCAAGGTCAGATCCAGACTTAGATAAGGACATTTCGCTAGAAGAGGTTACAATTGCTATCCGCGAACAAAAAAATAACAAAAGCAGCGGTATCGACAAGATATGCGCAGAAATATATAAAAATACTATACCGGAATTATCACCATTTATATTAGCACTTTTTAACAGAATGTATAAAAATGGTGAATATCCAAAATCCTGGGGTGAAGGAATTATTATACCTATATTCAAGGGAGGGGATGCAGAGGATGCGAAAAACTATAGGGGTATCACCCTTATTAATATTCTGGCAAAAATTTATTCAACAGTACTTCTAAATCGATTGACAAACTGGTCAACTAAACATAAAAACTTGATACAAAACCAATTCGGCTTTCAGAAAGGAAAGTCTACAGTAGACTGCATATTCGTATTGCAATCTGTTATACAAAAAACACTTAGCCAACGGAAAAAGCTATATTGTGCCTTCGTAGATTTCGAAAAATGTTTCGATAAATTAGACCGAACCCTTATATTCCAAAAACTTATTAATGAAAACATAAGCACAAAATTTGTAAACGCCATACGGAGCATGTATAACTCCGTCAAAGCATGTGTCCGGCATGAAAGAACATATACATCACTATTTGAGTCGAATATTGGGGCAAAACAAGGCGACCAAAGCTCAACGTTATTATTTTTATTTTTCATAAATGATATTGTTTCAAGTTTTAATGATAATATGGATGACCTTTTTACTCTTGAGAATACTAAATTATTCATACTTCTTTTCGCTGATGACGCGGTCATATTCGCTCACTCGCCTAACGCACTACAATCGCTACTTAAAGATTTAGAAANGCGATAAATTAATACCTTTAAGAGATTAATCTCTCGCATGCGCAGTCTTTTAAGTTGTGAATTTGGATAAAATAAGATTAATTAACCTCTATGCATGCGCAGTCGATGTCAGGGGTGAATTGGGATGAAAAGGCGGTGTTTATCAGTGACGTAAACCAGTAGGCGGAGCGTAAAAAACTATTTTGAGGTAAGAATTTAATTTTGTCGGTTTTATGCATAATACATTTTATTATGTTATGCTGCATACAGCATAGTGCTTTTTAGCATAACAACACGTCATTTGTAAACGCAACAAAGAATTTTTTGTATTAACACCGAGGATTTGGAAACGAAACTGTGCATGTTTTAAACACGGTACAAGTGGGATTATACGTGATATTTGCCGTGCTGCAAAAAAGATTCGTGTCATTTCGGCAACCGATATTTCAGTCAAGTGATACAGTTGACGCATCTTATCGTGACAATCTTAGCTACACATGTGCCAGCATTTGGTTTTACAGGCATACCAGTAAACGGTCTAAATCCAAAATGGGGAAATCTCCATTCAAGAGAATGCGTTTGCGCCAGTATCTCTAATGTGTATTCAAAATGTGTATTGTCTTACTAATAGTATTTATACGTAGTAAGAGAAAGCAGAATGAATATATGTGTTTTCTGTTTACAGTTGAATCTAACACTTACACTTTATTTGGATAATTTAATAAAGAAATAGATTAGTTTAGTAAATATAGAGAACATCGCTGGAACAGTTAAATATCAATTAATCAATTATATTAATTAATTAATATTAATTTTAAAATGATACTTGAAGAAACATAATTAAAATAACAGTGTATGGCAAAGGCAGATATGAACTGTTTCAATGAAAAAGTGTCCCTCGGCCTGTGTATGATAGAAATGCAATACTGCTGCAGCTTCTGGAGTTTCACTTCTTTATACTGACATTTTTCAAAGTTTCTACTGAATATATTCTGCACTACTTCATTTAAACTGAAACTCAATTGAAATGAAGTAGTTCAGTACATATTCAGTAGAGAAACTTGTACCTGTATCTTTGAGTGTGAGACTTACGAAGAATGTAAAACATAATTATTATCATAAATGCATTGGTATCAACGAGCATTGTATTAAATCACCAAGCATACCACATTAAATTGAAACTTGAATATTTTTCACCTAAAATTAAATTTCATTTATTTTCATTTCATTTTAAATTAGAGTCCATGTATTGTCCGTATCGGGTAATAACTTTTCGCCCCGCCCCGCCCCGCCTCACCAATAATTCTTTGTCTAACGTACTTGTAAAACAACGTAGTCTGGTGCTTTTTCGGCTCTTTAAAAATACATCTACTGCAATGCATGAGTCGTAATCTGATGTATTTTTGTCTAAAGTTTCAATGGATCAATACTTTCCGATTGTTTGCATTAATCCCGGTGTAAATTGTTCATTATAAAATACTACATGAACTGATTTGCGCGTCTTAATTTAGTTACAGCACATGCTCTGTTGCAATACGCACGCTTTCAATCCAAGGACATTGACAGGCGACAGCAACATTTTCGCGCTCTTGTTAAAACACTGGTTTAACATGGCGTACATGTATATTGAAAGTTTTTCTCTGATTGTATCACGTTGCTGTAGAAAAACGGTGTATATCAGTTCCATAAAGGGACATCATAAAATAAACATGTACTGAAATTAAATTGCTACCGCGTAAAGTTGTTAAAGGTTATTGTTGTCACAATTTACTCGCCATAAGTAATTAAATGCTGATCATTTGCATTTAAATTTTCATTAGTAACAATTTTTTTACAGTTTGTTTAAACTTATTTTTTACAGTAAAAAGGTGGGATGATGATCAAATATGTATCAATAAAAAGATAAGCGTTATCGGGTTTTCACGGAAATTCGCCCGGCGACGAGATTTCAGTCAGCTTATCGTGATGATCTTATCTACACATGCGCAGACATGTGGTGTCACAGACATAAAAGTAAACACTCTGAATCTACATCTGGGTCATTGTCTCCCTTGAACAGAATGCATTTACGCCCTATCGCAGATGTGTATTCAAAATGTGTATTGTCTTGCTAATATTATTTATCCGTAATAAACGAAAGCAAAATCAATATATTTGTTTCCAATTTTATAGTTTAATATAAAATTAAAACTTTATTTGAAAAATGTATAAAGAATATTTAATTATTTATATTATTCCCTTAGCATCCCATTATTTGCGGAACAAAATGCCTACCCCACTGTATAGCGTCAGGAATACATTACCCGTATATAAGAACTCATATACTAAAAGCTATATTGCCTATAGACATATTGATAGTAATCTTAAATTCAATGGCAGACTAGACTCAACGTTTAATATTATAACTTTCAAAAATAAACTTCATAAGAAACGTGTCATATTTTTCAGTGTACTTTTCATAAATACAGACAACGCCATCCAAAAAATCAATTTCAAAACATAGTCTTAAATGAAATAGTAAAATGTTGCATGCGCATCTGATAGTGGTAAAATTGATTTGTATTTGTTAAATTGCTCTTTTACCAGAACAGACACTAATTTTGTACACATAGGCACTTTGCTCTACTGAACTTCGGCGGAATAAACAATAATTAACTGATATGTTACCTCAATAAATAATTTATGCAAACCTACCAGAACACGTGTCACCTATTTTATTAGCAACATATTGAAATTAAAATAACGAATGCTTGACTAAAAACAACGTTATAATAGAAAAAAAAGCATACTTTTTATGACGCATGTTGGTTTCCCACTCCATTGACCGTTGGCTTGACATACTAGTCTATCGTCACCATGGAGATCATACCCTGTATTACACTGCACCTGAACCCTTGACTCAAATTCTGTTGTTGCGCCGGTCACTTTACCGTTTTTCAGGTCAATCTGCTCGCACACTAGGTTGATACACAATAATAGCATACATTCACTAATTTGACATATATACGTAATTTAATAGATGTAAAACTATAAATTTTAGTTTTCTATGTTCAATGAAAAGAAGTGAATCAATGTCATTGAATCTGCTTTTCTATTCAGTGTCTGTTTCAGTTTACTATAATTTGCTTACCAACAATATTACATGTCGGATAGTCTGTCCAATTACTGTTAATCTGACATGTTATGATAGGTCCGCCGGACAACGAATAGCCATTCTTGCAGGATACTGAAACCACGTCAGTATAGTAGTATGATGTCCCGTTAACTTCGCCATTTGCTGGGGTAGGATTACCGCAAGCTACAACGATTAAAATAAAACAATATATTTGCTTACACATATTGAGGAGATCTATACATACATACAATGTTATGACATTTGAAGTTGCTCGTGAACAGTTTTAAGAACACACTTTGTAATCACTTTCTGCCACAATTACATTTGATAAATAGAAATCAACTTTCAAGTGAACATACTATAGTTAGAAAAGTATATTACTTATACGATTGCAGTTCGGAACTGAACTGTTCCATTTGCCTGTTGCGTCACACCACAAGATGTCATTTCCGGTGAGTTGATAACCATGTTCACATTGAAATCGCAACGATGAATTAAACGTGGTTAAAACCGGACTCGTAATTATTATACCGTTGGTTGGTATGGTCACGTTGATGCAATCTTAAGAAATATAAACATGACATATATTAGAGGAATATTGAAAGCAATTTGACATAATCAAGACAGAAATTATCATTCCAGCTGATAATAATTGAACAAAAAATAAACCAAGTGGCACTTCAGTTGCACAAGCACAAGAGAAAAAACTGTATACGGTACCTGGTCCTTTATGTTTGGCAAAGAACACTATTCAAGCAATAGCCACAACACATTAGCACTCGACACAGTACAGAAACACGCAACATTCATAAAAAAACAATAAATAAAACTAGGGCCGCCAACTACAATTGGTCAAAGGTATGCAATAGGGGTTAAACGTGTTTTATGAGGTTCGAACTTACATTAGGTCTAGGGTTAATCAAAACCACATTTATTACAATAAGAGTAAATAATATAGCAAGCTATATATTTTTTTATCATAACATAATAATTCGAATTACAAAGCAACACTCTAATGCATGTACATTTCAATTACATTGTCATTTAGCTACAACGGATGCTAACACAAAAGAAATAGCATTGTAGACATGCTTAACAGAAACACACATATGTACTGATATTCGTCTTTGATTTAAAGACTTTAGAGACAAAGCATCACAAGTATATTCAAATGTTCACACTAAATGCAGTGATAAGAAGTACATACGCGTGACCACAATACAATGTATAAACAACAACCTAACAATAAAATGGTCAAATTGGTAGCGCACAAATTATAAGGGGTTAATTGTAATTCAAAATCAAAAGAAAGATACACAATATTAATTCAACTGAATTACAATTTAATTACTTATCTGTATATATTTACATGAGCAACAAAGTTGCATTTTAAGTTGCAATGAACACGTTTAATATGAAAAATACAACGTTCATTTCACACATATTTGTGAAGGTATCAAATAAAAATTAATATGCATACTTTGAATGACACATGTTGGATTGTCGCTCCATTGACCTTTGCCCTGGCATGTTAGTTTGTTGTCACCCCGAATATAATATCCCGTATTACACTCCACTTCGATAACAGCCCCATACTTTGTATTTGTGCCAATCACTCTTCCATTGGAAACATCCATATTCCCACAATCTATGAAAATCAGTGTTTTAATATAAGATATTAGCATAAAATGAAATAAAATGATTGATTGTGTAAATGAAATAAGTATAGCGCTTTCCAGTGTCATAGTTGTTTGAACATGTTTTTTGTTAATTATATGGGTGAGTGGCTTTCTTTTGTGTGTCAAAGTGTTTTTATAACGTTTGCGGACGAAGCGATGTGTTGATAAATACATGAATATATATATATACGTTGATTACCAATCTGTGAACATGTAACATGATCACTCCACCCAGTTTCAGTGCATGTGATAATACTTGGCCCTTCTAAGTTGTAACCCACGTCACAACTGATAACTGCTTGAGAATTTAGAGACGTGGAAGTATTTGTAATCACTTTTGCATTTGCTATGTCTGGTCTGCCGCAATCTGCCCATAATGAAAAAACAAAACATGGAACATCTTAGAAGAGCAATAAAAACATAAACCGATTTAACACCGATCGACAATACAATAGTCATTTATTTCAAAAGAGAGCTTTTTCCTTTAAAAACATAACATATTTTTCAAGGATAATTAAAAAAAAATCATTAAAACAAGCGAGTTTTATTTTGAATAATAACTTTGTTTAAAAATATTTACATAATTATATTGAAACTGTGTATGCTATTATTAGTATTACTGTTCAAACCTTTTCCCGTCCTTTTTAGTAAACGTTCTATGAATAATATACCAAGTCGGCTCGGAAATTATCATTTAAACGCACACTTGTTACTTTTTTTTCATTTGCATGTGTCCATAGAGTAGGAATTCACAAACAACAAAACACATTGCCCTCACTTACATAATTGTGTTTAAATTACAACTGTAAATTATATATGGCTATATTTGAGAATGGATAATTGCGAAATATTAAATCCAATTAGTTGTTTATATCTTTTTCGCCGAAATAGAAATAAATATTGCATATCAGAATATATTCTAAGACAATCAAGCTTGGTCCTACAATACTCAGATCATTACATAAAAATTCTTCTGATATGAAATTCTGGCCATGTCACTTACCCGAAGGGTCGCATTTCGGGTTGCCGGACCACCTGCCGTTTCTGAGACATGTGATGACCGACTCTCCAGACAGTATATAACCATTTTCACACGAAACACTAACCACTGCATTGACAGTTGTTTGTGTTGAACTCACTAAGCCCTTTGAAGGCTTTGGGTCCCCACAATCTGTAAATTGACGGGACATTATTTTGTGATATATCGTAGCTTAGTCTAGGCCCATAAAATCAAAATGAATTTGTATTACCGGGCATTTTTTGAATCTATGCAAGGAACCAGAAGATTAGCACAAACATATTATTTCATTGTCATCAGTTTGAATGGACAAATTGTGCACTTTCATTTTTATGCTTCAATCACGTCCGAAAGAACTTACCAATGAGTTCACATTTTGGAACATGAGTGTGATTCCAAACGCCACTAGCCTCACATTTGACGGTCCAAGAGCCAAGTGGAGTGAAATCTGGGTGGCATCTGACATCTGTCATATGCCCGTATGTGGTTAAATGTTCAATGTTTATAGCCATATTTTCAATTTGTAGGACGCCACAATCTGAAAGGTAGAACATTGTTAAAATAAAAAAAGTTGTTCACCATTTATTGATATTGGTATGATTCGCAATATATTTAAATGTATGTGTTTGTTATAAGAAGTATAATATCTTACCAACAATGGTGCAATTTGGGTAGTCACTCCATTTACTGTCATTCTTGCAGTGTATGACGGAATTGCCAGTTAACGTGAACCCGTTAATACACGACACCGAGAGAACATCGTCTAGTAACCGTGAAGTCCCGTTAACGATGCCATTACCTGATGTTGGATCATCACACTCTGCATAATAAATAGACGATGGTTGAAAGACTGTGATAATGTTGTTCAAACTTCATTGCTTCACTTTTCGCCAAAGCAATTTATACATACTTGCATATACACCGTATGCCGTTTACTAACAGTCTTTATTTAACACACCAATTTCAATGTTTTTTTTAAATTTATTACCTATTAAAGGACATGAGGGAGAACCTGTCCAATCTCCAGTAAGTTGGCAAACCCGTACCGAATCGCCAATCAGACGACGACCATAGTCACATTCCACGCCAACCACAGTTCCAACTGTCGATGTTGTGTCGTTGGCACTTCCATATGATGGTGCAGAGCCACCACACTCTGTACCAGATCAAAATAGAATTAGATTTATTTAATATTTTATTTTTGCAACATACAGAGATGGCATAATACTATTGTTGCTTGCCTAGAAAGTGAGATATAGCAAGACGTGTTCTTGTATAAAGTAAACATTTACTTCATTTCCATAGCAAGCCCATATATGCCTACTGGTGTTGAATCATCCATGTAAGTTAAGGACATTGCTAAGCAAGATTAACTGTTGATTAACGAGTGCGGCACTACTGTAATTGATGGATAATCGGTAACTTAAATAACATAAATGTTAATGTATTTATTTATAAAAGTATTTATACCAATAGCAAAATATTTAGATTACAATATTTGTCACACATTTATCATGAAGCAAATCTTACTAATGAGTTCACATTGAGGGACGTGCGTGTAATTCCAAACGCCGCTAGCTTCACATTTCACAGCCCATGAACCACGTGGAGTGAACTCTGGTTTGCAACTGACAAATGCTATCTGCCCGTAGGTAGTTGTGTTAACAACGTCAGTCGTCATATTGGCAAGTGTTAGTTGATTGCAGTCTGTGTGAACAAATGATAAATTCTGCATATAAATTTGTAAATAGGCAATACGCTGTTCGACGTACAATATTTCCCCCAAAATGGGTGAACTGTAATTCTTCAATTTGCGCATTACTTGCGTATTACTTTTAATCAACAATATTGCAGTGCAGATAATGTTCCAAATAATGCAACTCGGGTTTCGTTTCACGGAATAGTCAAATAACGTAAAGACAGTCGTCATATTGGAAATTGTTAGATCATTCCAGTCTGTATAAAAGAAATTATAAATTCAGGATATAAATTTGTGAACAGCAAAATACGCCACTTTGTACTTAAACTATTTCCACATAAATTGGTGTACTCTACTTCGCCCATTTACGTATAACTCTTTATCAACGCTATAACAGGGCGGATAATATTCCAAATAATGCCACCAGTGCTTCTTTTTACGGAGTAGCCAAATAAAGTAAAGCCTTTCATACACGACACTGAGAGATTGTGATTGAGGTACAGTGATGTCTTGTAAACGACGCCATTATCTGGTGTGGTATAATTTCAGCCAGCATGTGTTAAATACGACAGCCTCATACGTGTTTTGTTTCTTTTCAAACTAATAAGGTAACATCTTACCGACAATGGTGCATTTTGGATAATCAGTCCAAGTACTGTTGCTCTGACATCGTATGGTGGAATGTCCAGATAAAACAAAACCGGTTTTACACGAGACCTGGAGAACGACATCAAGGGTGTGGGATGTCCCGTTAACGACGCCATTAAGTGGCGTGGGATTACCACAATCTGCAATTGTTTTTCGATGTGGGACTTTTATTATAGTCAATACTTTTTGAACCATGAATGAAAATTGTGTGAAAAAGGAATGAAAGGCCTATAGCTTTAAGACATAAAGTATAACACAAATATAAGGAAAACTATTCGGAAGTGATTGCTATTTATGGTATTCATATGACGTTTACATCACATGAATGTTGGAAGATACGCATTACCGCAATATAGTTATGAAATGCATCGGGTTTAAACTAACTGTTTTATGTCCTCAATATAAAAGCGGATTATAATACCTATCAAAGGACACGAAGGAGTATTAGTCCAATTTCCATTCTCTTGGCAAACAATAACGGAATCACCGACTAGTCGTCGACCATAATCACACACGACGTGTACAACAGATCCAACGTTTGACATGGTATGGTTGACCCAACCGAATGGAACAGTTGGTTCACCACAGTCTGCAACATAATTATGCGAGCGGAATATTCAACATACTACACAGTATTGGTGAAGATTATCATGAGATTTTCTAAAATTATATTTCGCTTGTTGTGTTTTTATTTTGAAATAAAGTGATAAATATGTGGCTTGTTTTTATACAAAGCTTGTATAACATTCATACATTTCTTTTTTACTGCAATGCAAGTTTACTGTAACTACCATTCGCAATGTTTGTCTTTCGATATATAAATAGTTGATATCTTACAGACCTGTACATGTAACGGCCATATCCTTGCTGTGGTTGCAGTTGTCTAAAGTGTCATACTGGCACTCATTGATGTGAGAATTGTTTACGCTACAAACCATATTGTCTATAAAAATTGGTCCAGTTCCCGCTTGCAATGATGTTTGGAATTGTTTAGCAGGACTAGATAAAAACGATAGAGAAAGAGTATTAACTTTATCATACATTATCAAACGTACAATGCTTTATCATTACCATTTACACCTTTATTGTTCAAACCTTACATAACTGTGCTTTTTTGTTAGTGAAACATCGAAAAGTATTTCTTAGGTACTCATTTTAATTAAATCGAATATTTTCTTTATTTTAAAACAATATAAACATACGGATAGCCTATCATTTTGCATATAACGTCAGCTTCCTCTTTTCCAAAGCTGTCACTGCATATTGTACCCCACGTGTCAAACACTTTGATCTCAACTCTACCACTTGTAGATTTACTTCCGTTTGCAAGCCGTATCTCCTGTACTGTAAGTGGCCGACCTGAAAACACATTCGATACACATTTCCGCATTACATACACGATCACGTTTGATTATCGAACGACATCTCAATATGCGTTCCTTGTCTAGAAAGAAAAACCACGATACTTGTTTCTTCACTTTAAAGATAGATGTCGATAAAAAGATGGCTGTCCTCTTCGGTGCGTATTTCACTATAAGTACTGTTCCACCATTAAATACCCTCCATAAAATATGATTTCATACATATAATCTTTTGTTTAATCTGTTTAGGAAATGGTTGAGTTATCGGGTTAGACATCGGCAGTGTATTGATCTCATATTATAACGACACACTGCATTGTTCTCCCAGCAGGATTCCAATATCAGTGCAATACCCCAAAATAATAATTAAACACATTAATAGTTTACAATACGGTTTTAAAAACATTTGCAAGTTTGCTTTTATATGTTCAATCTTGACTTACTGTATTCCTGACATACACCAATGGTCGTCCATCTATTTGCTGTACATGTCATACGCAGGTACCCAACGTACTTTTTGTAATATTCGCAGTTCGCATACAAACTTGTCCCGTTGTAATTGAAATACCCGACACCCCAAAATGCGATGTCAGGTTGTCCACATTCTGCAATTCGATTTAATGATACATAAAATACAAATAACATACTATTATATACCATCCAAGTTCATAATGTAATCAACAGTGCCGTCAATATCTTATATATATTAATTATAAGTTCACACAATTTACAAAAACTATAATTTCATGACAAACAATGTAACATGCCGTTGCAGAGTAAGGACACATCCTGTCTGTGACTGCATTGGTCATTCTTTATGTATTTGCATTGGCTGAGAGAGGTTTCATTGCCATCGCAATGAAGTTGATCAACGTGCACGGGCCCTGAGCCTTCACCAAATCTGGCGCCCGTAAAAAACACCGCTGCTCTATAACTAAATAAAACAATCATGACTATTTATGTTTTAGTCATTTCACTTGTTGTTAGTTTGACGACTCCTTGAATGGGTAATATCAAGACTAAATCACCCGTTCACAATTTGCTATCAACGTACATTATACAAATAACTTTTTGTCAACTTAACTGATTAAAATGCTGTTTGTACTTTAAAAAGTCAGTTTATTATGGTGAATGGGGCAGTCATTCCTTACATATATGTGGCACACTACATATTTCAATTGTTACATTGTATGTTCTCATGCAATGCACACAAATAAGTCAGATTTTGCAAACATGGAGTATTGCTTTTGTCGTTTATTCTGAACTTAAATAAGACAGCAAATGATGTTTGTAAAGCCACATTTGAATAAGTTTATATAATTGAATTAAAGTCAGTAACATGTGGTCAACGTATGTGAGTTGGCGAAGGGAGTACAATCGACACGAAATATAATATAGAGACTGGTAAAAATAAAATATTAACTCATACTACCTAGAATTGATCATTTTGCATAAAACTTCAGCGTTGGCATAGTCAAAATTACTATCGCAAATGGTTCCATAAATGCCGTCCAGGGCTATTTCCACTCGACCTACGTTAAGACCTGGTCCATCAATAAGGCGTACACCCGTTACATTAAGCGGTGGATCTGCAATAATATTAAAAAGATGTGTATATTTTATGTACAATAAGAGTTATAAAATATGACACTATCTCAGGTTTCCAGTGTGTGCTGGAATATTGCGATTATATAGTTTGTAGTAGTTTGTACGTATGAAACGGTTTGGAATATTGCGAATGTTTGGACATAAACATTTACAATTACAGTGTGCATATCGAGGTTTAATACGGATGGTATTGGAAAATATTATCTTGCATGTGCGGCGGTTTGAAAAAAAAAATGTATTAACATGTGTTCGTTTGTAGCGATGAAGAATATGGAACACGTTCGGAAATATATAGTTTGCGATTAAAAACATACATATAATGTACCTGATGCAATTTAGGATGCAATACCCACACTAAAAGAAAATATGTACTTAAAATGTATTTACACGAGTTTAAACAAATCAATATCTAAACAAAACTCCTTTGCAGGTGTGTATTTGTACGTTTAAGCATGTACCACGGCATTATAGCAATATTTAATAACACTCCATAAATGTAAGAACTGTAGGTTTAAAAGGTACATACGGTTACTAGGGATCGTAATGACACAAACAGAGACATGTAGTAAGACAGTTAAAACTTTCGTTAAAAAAATAGTTGAAACTTGGATTCGTCACGAAGACAAAGTGTAGTAAACGTCGTCTTCGTCAAAAGAGTTTAGTATTAAAGGCGCAGCTGGAGTTAATGCCGAAAAACATAATTATGATAAATATCGATAATCGTATATACGAATAATGAATAAGATTTTTTAAAGTATTTTAAAGAAATTGCTTCACAAAACGGTGTTTTTACATATAACAAAACATTATTCTATTTAAAAAACCTGATTCACTGACCATTTGTTTTCGTTGTGTTGAAAATATATAGGAATAGTGAAACACTGGTTAAATTGCTTACAAATCCTCACTCTGAGCCTAGCAATAATCAATCAATCAAAAGCAACAAATCAAATTTAAAGCATCTTTAATAACACATTTCGCAAAGAATTGTACAGTGTTGAATATTTTAATATAATGTATAGCATGTTAATATAGAATAATATTATGTTTCGTCAAAACATCTATGATTTGTCATTTTTATCATGTATACATATTTTGTTTACATCATCATGAATATTTAAGAAGGATTAATGTATA
Organism: Dreissena rostriformis; assembly: GCA_007657795.1. Classification (NCBI taxonomy): domain Eukaryota; kingdom Metazoa; phylum Mollusca; class Bivalvia; order Myida; family Dreissenidae; genus Dreissena; species Dreissena rostriformis. The sequence continues at coordinate 48,370 of VMBQ01003404.1, forward strand.
AATACAATTATTTTCGGATTTCAATCAATCAATGAATTTTCGCTTCAATATTTGTTAATGATTATCAGTGTACCATCAGTACTGAATTACAATAAAATCAAATGAACACAAACTTATTTCCGTATTGCGATCGGTGAGCAAAAGCGGAGCGTTTTAAATTTTTGTTGAAAATCGATAACACACGATTTTAACACATGTAGTTACCATAAGCCAAGTTTACACATGTATTTTGCTCTGAAGGTTGACTGGCCGCTGTACAAAGCGCACAACAATGAAAACTTAATCAGGCGAAATATAAACATTGTATAACAGCGTGCGTTTACAAAGTTACATGGTATACTAACAGCAAACATTGAATCGGCAATAAACCTTTAATCAATATAAGTACTTACATGGATGACATATTGCTGTCTGTTGTGACCATTGGCCGTCCTTGCAAAAGAATGTGGTTATGTTTGATGTTAATCCAGCAGTGCAGGTCAGTGTGGCAATGGTGCCATTTGTGTTGTATGCCAAAGAACCACCAGAGACCAGCAGAACGGGGCATTCTGATAAAAATAAACATGTTGTATAGAGTTATTTACTTTTTGATCGCTTTACAGACACTTTAATAACGGTACACTTTTGAATAAGGAGTTTCGGTGTTAATCGATGTTTAAGATTTTGAATATGTGTAAGTGACATTATAAAATAATAAAATACCTGAGCAGACCAAAGAAGTCGTTTGCCACGGATTACAATAGACAAGCGATGTATACGAACAACTGTTGATATGATTCGATGCAATTGGACAACTGTGTATATAAAGAAGTATCGCCCCAATTCCGTATCGTGAACAACAATGATGCTGAATATATCTGTAATAAAAAGCAAATTTTCTTACACGTCAAATTCTGGTTAAAAACAATGTTTATTTACCGAACTAATAGTTATTACAGTTACATTTTTCATCTTATTATTCTTATGATCTAATTCTTCTATATTTTTACCTTAATGTAAAGCGTGTGGTCAACGGGTTTTTGAATTACATATAATTTAGATAGTGGTCTATTATGTAGTGTTTGTGAATATGTATCACTATAAATGCTCATGCATATAATACTAACGTTTAACGTGTTCTAGAACTGGTATAGTGGCTTTCCAAAAAAAAAAGATAATTTAAGTAGTACAAAACACATCCAGTTATCATACTTACGTTAAATTCATCATTCGACAAAACATCGCGCCATATGCTGGATGGAAATTGGCGTCACAAACCGAGCCCCAAATGCCACTGGAAAAAAGTTCCAACCTGCCATCGAATCTGGTTGTGCCACCAGCCAGTCTTATGTCGGTGACATTGGGGTTGGAAACTGAAATAAAACATACATTTAATGTATTAAAAATATAAAATGTCCAGATCATGATATTTAGTATTGAATGAATTGTTTTCAAGAGTTTATTTCAATACATCATTATGTATATGCAATCAACAGTAATTACACAATATAAATAATATATTAGATATATGTAAGATATAGAAAATGTCCAGTTTTATTAACAAAAGATCAGTACTACATACAATGGAGTGGTTTACATACAATTGCAGAACCTTATTTAGTATAGAGCTTTGAATAAAAACAATAACATACAGGTACATTGGATGCCAGCATCGTTCGAATGCGAGCAGTTGTGTTGCGAATGATACGAACAGCTTCCTACGTCCATTTCAGAACCCGAGCATTGTAAGTTCGCCATGTGGACAGGACCAGAGCCTTGACCATACCATCCATATGAATAGTAACTTAAGAAGAAATGTAGTACAGTAGTTTATTAATGTAAAGGAAATTTCATTTGTAAGTTTACTATAAATAAATAAATAGAGACATTAATGCCGACATAATTGGTTATATTAATATAATACAGAACGGTTCTCTAAGGACTGTATTTGATTTATATCGTATAAGTTGTTGTGGCTTATTTATGTTCACATCTGTGACGCAGCATCGATACACTATTTTAAATGCAGCCCGGATACAAACAGGGTTGTAAAATACAGGCTCACACATGTTAAGTCTGTGATGTGGATCAAGAGTTTGCGACAATTTCTTATTCCTTCGTGAGATGGTCTAAATTTGTCAAGTGTTATAAAGTAACCGTCAAAGCATATGGTAATATGGAGTTGACAAGAAAAACGGGCACGCAAATGGAAGCTCAAATCTTGAATGACATTGACTATGATCTAACGCGAATGGTGCACGCTTTCTGTAGATCATAGTATTAGACTTCACAATTTACTAAATAAATATAATTACACATGTATATAATGTCTGATGGGTCAGGTGTTTAAAGAAAAACACATTAAGTACGCAATCTTCAGATTTCGATTGCCAAATTAGTTAAAGCTCAATTTGTTAAATGTGTCCACACGACACGGATGCCCCCAACTCCAACTTTGTCACTACATAAAAGCATAACCGTGTAAGTGACCCCGTGACCTAGTTATTGATCAGGCACGGCCCATGTTAAAACTTGGCCTAGAGATCATCTAGATACAACTTCTGACCAAGTTTGGTGAAGATCGCATGAAAACTACTTGAATTAGACAGCGGACACCATGCTGAATGTTTAAAACGCACAACGTGAACCCTTGACCTAGTTTTTGACCTGACATGACCCATCTTCGAACTTGGCCTAGACATCATCTAGATACACATGTACAACTTCTGACCAAGTTTGGTGAAGATCGGATGAAAACTACTTGACTTATTGAGCGGAAACCATGCTGAATGTTTAAAACCCACTACGTGACCCCGTGACCTAGTTTTTGACCGGGCATGACCCATCTTGGAACTTGGCCTAGACATCATCTATATACAACTTCTGACCAAGTTTGGTGAAGATCGGATGAAAACTACTTGACTTATTGAGCGGAAACCATGCTGAATGCTTAAAACGCACTACGTGACCCCGTGACCTAGTTTTTGACCCGGCATGACCCATCTTCGAACTTGGCCTAGACATCATCTAGATACAACTTCTGACCAAGTTTGGTGAAGATCGGATGAAAACTACTTGACTTATTGAGCGGAAACCATGCTGAATGCTTAAAATGCACTAAGTGACCCCATGACCTAGTTTTTGACCCAGCATGACCCATATTCAAACTTGACCTAGATGTTGTCTGGATACAACTTCTGACCAAGTTTGGTAAAGATCGAATGAAAACTATTTGAATTAGAGAGCGGACACGAAAAGTGTGACAGACCGACAGCCTGACGGCCTGACAGCCTGACCGCCTGACGGACAGTGCAAAAACTATATACCCCCTTTTTTTACTTTAACAGCGCACGTATTGTAGAAAAGCAAGCTAAGCCTGAAATTAAAGAAATGACGTATGTTTTGCCTAGCTTGTATTTTGTCTTTGAACATTTTAACATGACCACCATATTTAGCGGTAGATGTCTGACACTGACAATAACACCGGCAAATGCGAAAATTCGTTAAAAAACTACCGGTAAGTCAGTGTGCTGAAACTGGGAATTCGAAGTTAAAGAGAGCTAACCAAATATGCGAGAGAAAATGCATAGATCCGAATTCGAAAATTTAACATATGGATCTATACATGCTATTCTTTCTTTTGTTCGTGTATCCGTTAACATCCTAGTACATTCGTTTTTAAACGAAGTAGTACACAGATTGTTCGATACACGTCAACAAACTATACAATTTGGAATTACCTAGCATTGAGCATTCTACATAAAACAATTGCTTCCTCTCTCCCAAACATGTTGTCACAAATGGTTCCCCATGTGTCGTTGATTTTTAGCTCTACTGTACCTCGATATGGATATAACGTTTGATTAACCTGGACTAATCGTATGTCTTGGATATTTACTCTCATACCTGTAATATAAGTAGTTTAATTCAATGCGTGTTGGTAATATTCAAAAGTGTTACACGTGTGCAAACAATATCCGAATAAATTTTATACCTTGCGAAACAATTATGTTAACGTTTTTAATTGATCAGATATAATTTGAAATTGGAAAAAGCACTATGTATCACTAAATTGGAAAAAAGTAGTAACCGTTTACATACCACGGTTTTGCTTGAGAAAAATATGAATCTTTTGCTTACATTCGGTAGTTTTGTTCCATATTCTGTTGTTTCCACATATGTATTGAATAATGGATGGGTCACCAGTATGACATCGAATTGTTAACGTCCTCGACGTGTCATTGTATGACGTGATTTGCCCATTTGAGACGTTAACTGGACCGCAGTCTGAATTGTGTACCATTAGTTTTAAACATATTTCCTTTTTATATTTTATTAAGTAGAGTTTGGTATGTATTACATTGTTATTGTAACTTGTATCAGTTTAAAGGCCCAGTCTCACTATAATGCCGGTGGAGCCCCGGTGCGTGATCCGGGATCTACCAGGATGAACCGGGGCTCTACCGGGATGAACCGGGGCTCAACCGGGGACGACCGGGATGAACCGGGGACAACCGGGGCTCCACCGGGAAAGTATTAAAATGCTTAATACCTCCAGGATAAACCGAGAGTCCCCAGGAAGGACTGGCAACGACCGGCGCGGCACCGGGAACAACCGGGACGACACCGGGAACAACCGGGATGGCACCATAGCTCCACGGGGGCCCATACAGACCCCGGCAGAGCTACGGCAACTCCCCGGTTGTCGCTGGTGGTGCCCAGGTGAAACCCGGTGAATGCCGGCAGAGTTCCGGTAAAGCTACGGTACATCGGTAAATCGGCGCTCTGTCGGGACGCCACCGGCATTCACCGGGGCTCCGCCGGGGCATTACCGGCGACGACCGGGGTTAAAGCGGGGCGTTGCCGTAGCTCTGCCGGCGTCTGATGCCGGTATAGCCCGGTGAGTGTCGGCGGAGTTACGGTACACCAGGGCTCTGCCGGGACGCTGCCGGCTTTCACCGGGGCTCCATCGGGGCATTACCGGCGACAACCGGGGCTCTGCCGTAGCTTCACCGGGATAAACCGTAGCTAGTCCGGGGTTGACCGGGACTCTGCCGGGTTGTTGACCGGCTAAAACCGGGGCGGCACCGGGAAAAAGTGCGACCGCGTTAAAAAAAATCTACGAATCATCCTTTTTCTCACCGGTCGACCGGCGTTAGCAAACCGGGATGGACCTGGGCTCTACCGGCAATAGTGAGACTTGGGATTTATCAACGAAATAAATAACATTTTGTATGCTCATTTATACACCGCTAGATTTCCGGTAATAATATTTCCGCATTATAGGAAAACATAAATAAAGCGTTCGGGTAACTATACCTGTACAGACAATTGCTACAGCACCATCGATGCATTTGTCGTTGAAGTGTGGAGCTCTGTATGAACAATTATTTATGTGAGTTTCCTGTCCAGTGCATCGAATGTCTCGTATCATAGGAAAGCGACCAGTGGTGTTGTAACGGTAGTCAATGTAGAACGAAGAAGCGGCACTAAAAATCACGTTGAACATTAGTAATTTTGATAAAAACAAATGCAAGGTACATTTTATACTGCCTCAATCATTTAATCGTTTTTTTTTCAAGCCAACATTAAAACGAACATGTATGATATGATATCCGATATGTTTTTAAAGCTTACTTAAATCCGATCATTTTGCAGATAACTTGTGCATCATTCAATTCGAAATTATCTTGGCAGATTGTGCCAGTAGTGTTATCAATTCGCACTTCCACACGACCATCACGTGCGCTTGATCCACCAACCAAACCAATTGAGCTTATATTCAAAGGAAAACCTGAAATCAATATAACAATCTTCAATTCGCCATCACATTGGTAGTGCTTAAATATGCAAACCCAAACATTTCAAAGAAACTTCATACAATACCATTCAACACATGGGCTGTTATTAGATGGATAATCTCGAATGCTTAACACATACAAGACTATGATGTCCTGTCCGACATTTGACAGTAAACGTTAGATCAACAATATAATGCTTAATACTATGTTCAGAATAATAATTGTAGTATTGCAATAGAAACATTTATTAGATTGTGGTTTTGTATTGAAATATATTATCACAAAATATATGGGTTTGAAATAGATGCTGTTGTTATATTGATTCGAAAAATACAAACACATTTACATAAAACTGTACCAACATTTCACAACAAAACTCATAACATTGAATACGTCAACTTCAAGAGAAAACACGTATGTTTCCATTAAATGTAGGATTTTAAAATTGGTTTTGGGAAATTCTTATACAGTCGAGTTACCATTACCGGATCAGTAACGTAATAAAGTTGTGCTGGTGAAAATCAAAAACTGATTTTATACTTCTAATACACCAGTAAAAAAAATATTACCTTTGCTAACTGTTTAAGCAATAATTTTGGTTAAAAAATGCAGATAATATCTTTTTTTGGCACGTTTTTTTCACAGTTGAATTCATGCATTAACGGATCCGTTTTAGCCATAACGGATCACGTAATCGAAACCACTCGGCGGGGGGGGGGGGGNTTTTAACTGTCAAAACATTTTATTTGTACTTGTAAACTGAGATTAAAGGATTATGTTAAGTTGATATGCTAAAAAAAAAACAGTGATTACGTTGTGTTTAAATAGTATTTTGTTTGCTGGATAACCCCACTAACCATTCAGTACAATGGTAGTTTCATTCCATAAATAACAATTGCTATGTTATGTGATTTTTAAAGGATTATCAATAGGCAAACTTGTCTTTCAGCAGTACATACGTGGGTTTCTCCACAGGGTAGCTAACTTAGAGAAATATATATTATTTCCCCGTGAATTATGTGTTGAAAGTCTTCAATAGATCCAACGGATATCTTATAAAACATGATAATTTCTAATCATAGTTAATCATCAGTATTTAATATTAAACACAAATAAAGCGTTAAGATAACAATCTATTGAGATCATTAATTAGAAAAATCAACAAAATTTCATACAGCTTTATATATGTATATATAATCAATTGGGCCAAGTTAGTTAAACATAAATCATAATAGAAAACAGTTAACTATAATCAAGCAAAACAAAACTAAGACAACTCAACACAAGAACGTAAATAACATCACAAGATACAAACTAATCAATATATACTAAAATCAAATCAAACAAAAACATTTAGCATATAATTTTATTCAAAATGATGACTGATTGAAACATGTACATGTTACAATTAAAAGAATCGAATGACTGAATTTAAATAAAAAGTAACATAATTTCAATACATTTTTAAAAGAGTTATGACATATAAAAAATGCTGCTTGTTATAATGACTAAACTTGAATGACTCAGTTGAACAGAAAACTAAAAGCTTCAAATTATAAAAGACGTATGACCTGAAAATGCTGCGCAGTAAGTAGGCTCTTTGAAAGGCACGGTATACAAATAATTTAAATACTGATGCTTGAAAGGTTTGAATATCATTCTTGGTCGAATAACATATTGTTCTTGGTAAATTTCTTTACCTAAGGTTTCAATGAAACTGAATGTAATTATCTACGAACAATAGCACACACCATAGCTAGGTGTAAATATCTTAGCATTTCACATATTGGAGGACAGTTATATTAGTACTTGTATTAGGTATATGTTATATACACATACTTGAGACTTTAAATCATACAAAGAAAGATACAAACAATGAAACTTATAAAATAATTGATATATGCATGGCTTTTCCCTCAACCATATCGAAATGTGCTTAAGTAAGACTGGTAAAAGTGCTTTCTGCATCATCAACAGCAATATATCAACGATGTATGACAATGCCACCTCCCTTCTCATGTTGGGCAGATGGTGGTGTGACGCGTAGACAATTCTCTCCTGTAATTATCGCATACATTAAGTCCAAAGTCCAATATTCAGAAACAGCAGCCATACAATGTGCCTGGAAGGTGGGTGACAGGCAAGCCAGCATTATCTTACAATTTCAAGTGCCGTTTTTAGTATGTGGCAATTATATGCAAATAGATATTAAATTAAAAAATGTCAGGGATCTACACAAGACAAGCATTCTAATCTACATGGTTTGTATATTCCCGGTCAATAATTAAGTAAGTGTCTGCGATATAGGGTTTAATTTTTTAAACACGGTAACCCTCAATAACTGAATTGTCAATCATGATAGTTGCTGGAATGCGTTAATGTGGATGGAAAGTTGAGTGACTGGTGGCTGCAACTGAACCTTTAGCCTCTTAAGTGGCTAATTAAAACAAACAAATACATTTACTTTTAATAATCAATTTAATGACTTTGTAAAACATGAACTAAACCCTAACACTTCTCAGCCATGTTCAAGGACAAAAAACTCAGTAATGTGTGGGGATGCAAAGTGTCTTTTACATCTACAATTCATGGTGATAAAATATCTGAAGTTTCAACTTTAATCTTTTTGGAAATGTGGACGAAATTCACTTCACATATTACTAACACTTTACGCTGACACCCAAACAAGAGTATGTTTTGGGAAAATATTTAATTAAACAGTTAATGTTGATCCTGTTAAAAAGTTTAATAAGTAGGCATACATCGATTTCATACAAAAATCGTTCACATGCACCTTTGGCCTTTTTAGTAATGAAACCATTTTTAATCTTAAAATCTATTGACTGTTAAGAATTTTTAATTTATGAATGAACTTTATATGTTTATCATAATTATTTCAATATGTATCATACACAGTAAGCTTTAATTAAAAAAATATCTATATTATAAGATGAAACAATGCCCTTACAGCCTTAACACAAAATTAAAATGTCAGTAACAAAATTGGATTGCTTTTTAAACGTTTGAGGCAGCCACTTTTAATCATGTAAACAGGACACGCTTGATCCGCTATTGCCCTAATTCTGCACTTCCTTTGTAGGGGTGCAAAATCTTCAAAACGAAACAAACCTGAAATGGTGTTTTGCAGACAGGAAGCATACTAAATGACCTTTAAATATATGCATATACTTCTTACTTACCGACAGAGTTATAAAATGTTTCCGCGCTAAATGTCAAACCTCGTTCTCGAAACGAGACGGACGTAAACAAAGTCGTATGTACATGTCAGCAAAACACGCAACAATTGTTGACAAAGAGGTTCCGATTCTGATAAAACTATTGCGTTTAAAAGAAAATGCATTGAAATGCTTTCTGCAAAGTATCATCTAAAAAAGATAACTATTAATCGTAAAACGCATTCTTGAACACCAAAGTGATCCGCTATTGGTAATGATCCGTTAATGGTAACGTGTATCGCTTACCTACAAGCATATCAGACATACCACAACAATTATGTTTACTCTAATAAAATAAAAATCATGAATAATAAAAATATTGTCGATTCATAATAGTAATATATATA
>VMBQ01003404.1:77731-103876 GCA_007657795.1 Dreissena rostriformis
AAAAAAAAAAAAAAAAAAAAAAAAAAAAAAAGAAACAAAAAAAAAAAAAAAAAAAAAAAAAAAAAAAAAAAAATGTTTTTGTTCTTGTTTTTTACGTAGTACTTATAGTTTAAGTTTTAGATTTTTATTTTGTCAATAATTGTCTTGTAGCTATACACATAGAGTAGTTTTATAGTGTCTTGTTGATCTTTCTAATCTAGGGTTACTATGCATGTTTTTAAGTACGTAGCACTTATAGTATAAGTATAATAGAGTAGTTTTATAGTATAATTGAGTAGCTTTGATCGATTTCTTTTAAAACTGTGTTGCAAAATGTATTCGTATCTGCGATACGTCAAATGTTCTTATGTAAAGCGCCTTTGAACGTGCACTCTTGTATGAAATGGGCGCTATATAAATCCGGTATAATAATAATAATAATAATAATAATGTCCTGGGATTTATGCTGGCATTAACTTACTCATTAATAAGACCATCAAATGAAAAAACTAAATAAAATAATGCAACTTTATTCTAATTCAACACTAATATAAGTAATACAATCAATCACTTCTCGGAGACCTTCTTTATCAAACCGAAACGAATGTTTTGTCAATTCATGGTGTATTCAAATAACAGAATAGAGTCTATGCTTTTAAACAGATAACGGATTCACTAAGTGGTCTATTTCGCTGTAGTGTAAATGTGTCTCAAAATAATGCAAACAAGTTTGTGTATTTTGCGTCGCTCACCACCAAATAAAATCCTGGCGGTATATACTGGTATGTTGGATTTCATCATAAACGTCCCGTTTGAATTGACCAAGGGATTTGTTTTTAAAAGCAACATTTACAACATCTGTTATAAATTGAAATTATATTTTCAAACATATTAAAAAAAAAAATACAAACACAATCATATCAAAACCAAGTCGAGACAAAGTATTAATTTGTTTGCACGTTACCTGTTTAGATCTATTTCAGTCCAATATGTCAAACAAAGCATAGATTTAATATCATGTTATATTTCGTCCTTCCAAAAACCAGTCCCAATTAAACGTTTTTGTTTTTATAAATAGAATGTCCATGCTATTTATCGCTACCGTTAGAACGATTTAAATACGTAATGGAGAACGTATTAATTACATGGCTGAATCGTTAATAGTGTTAGACAATTATTTAACGATGTTTCTTTGATTGATTAATATGTGTAATATTCATTATAAATATAATAACACAAAACATAAACTAAGGATTTTTAAAAGCAATATACAAGCTATTTCACTGAATTTGACCAGACAAAACATATTATCTATAAGCATAAAAGCCGTGATGGTTAGTTATTTTGGTTGCAAAACAAGCTTTGCAAGTAGGTATTTCAAATACTACGCCGAGCCGAAGATGTCTAGGTTGAGAAAATGTACTGTTTGATTGCATTTGTTTTTACTTATCGATGTGTTGTTGTTAATGATGTGTTGTGGCGTCTTATGTAACATTAGCCAGTATAGCAAGGATAATCTGACCTAATCAGCTTAATATGAAGATGATTAATTAAATGGTTTATATATATATTAAAAACCGTTTTCAAACTTCGCGAATTTAATGGGTTTTGTTTCACCCAAAAGCGCACACATGAGCTCGTTTATAAATGTCGTAAAACAAATAAATGTATATACATTTCCATCGTCGTGTCTTTAAAATCGTACATGTGCTATCAATACAATTACAAAGAAACTATATAAAATAAAAAAGTAATTTTACTTACGTAATCAAGTTATATTCCATCCAGAACAGACACAATGTTATGCCCAATACGTTAAAATCAGTTATTCTTAAAGAACTGAGTGAAAGGCATGCCGCACGCAGAGTAATGTATACTAGCAAAGTGACACGATTTTTCACAGGTCAGCAGCAAACATATTGTTTACCGTAGATTAGCGTCATTTACGCTATAATAATATTTACCATTTGGATGTTTGACAATTTAAGTACATTAGTCCTCATTTTAAATTAAAAGAATGTTTTTATCGACTAAGTGTATGAAGCTATAATTTTCTTGTGATTTACTATTGAACAGTTACTTATATAAGTATTGTATATCATTGCACTTTTATATTTTCTACTTAAATCGCACAATGCTATGTCTAATAAATCAGATGATTGAAAGACAATCGTGTGACATGGGCTTCTCTTCAAATTGCGCAACTGGGTTATTATACTGTCGTTAGAGCTTTGGCTTGCTGTACTTAACTTGCTGTACCTAACTTAGTGTTCAACAATTATCAGATATCTTCGGCATCATGTGATGCATTTGATAACCTCTGCTTCCTACATAAATTGACAATAGTGAATAAAAAGCAAAACTCTTTTTAACCCGTATCGCGGTTAGACTAAAACAAATCAATAATGTTATTTTAAATTTAAATATCAATCTTTACAATAGGTTTCATTTATTTTATATTAATCCCAACTTTTTTATAATTAAATCATAATCTTAACCCTAAGATAAATAATAGTGTACTATGCCTAGCATCATAAAAATCTAACAGTCAGATAAGCTTACGTGAAATAAAAATACAGATGCAAAACGCAAGAAGAACACAATTTAAATATTGACGAATGGCGCTCAGTTGTACCGTAACATACTATTTTCAAATATTTCCCACACAAATATAACTGTTTGATATCTCTAAACAAAGTTCTTATTTCTATGTGCAAATCAAGGCTTCCGTTAGTTACAGGCATACACATTTACCAACTAACCGATCGCCTAATAAACTATCGCACCGCACACCGAGCCTCGTGATATACAGATAAGAAAACCCCGTTATTCACATGACAAGAAGCAATTTGAGTCTATATTTGTAAAACCTTTTTGAAATCTGATCTGTGTTGTTTTGCAAAACCATTCTTTACGAATTATTTATAAACTTACGACCTTAAACTCAACTAGGAAGTAGAAATCATAAGTACGCTTACACTAGATTTGGCTTATTAAGTTATACAATATTTGAAGTGTATTCATTGTCGCAAACTGTAAAATGGGTTATTAAATACGCCAGGGGAAATTGTATTTAAAAGTTCCCATTAAGATATAATACGTTACGAATAAAACCGAGTGTCCAATTGATTATGAAATAAACAGTCGCTCAAATGACATACTCTAAGCATGACTCCTAATATTGGATTGTGAATTAAAACCTATTTTCAAATGATTCCTATTGTTTATTTGAAAGCATTGCACATCTAGAATAATTGAGTAGTATGAATATAAAATAGTACATGGATGAATGTTTTGTAGCGGATTATACGTTGTTATCACTTTTTGAAATAAATAAAGTGACGGATAATTGCCTTGCCCTTGCGGCAAAACAAAAATCCAATAGAGAAAATGCGTATAAAGTTTGGGTAATGAATTGTGTCCGGACCATCTTTAATGTTTTTGTCTTAAAATACTCAGTGGTGAAACGTCTATGCATATTATACCATATCCTTAAAGCATTATACCAATTCCTTAAGGCAAGGTAGACAACGTGACCTCAAAAAGGAAGTAGAGAATAGAAGCACAAAGCATAAAACTTTCAGCGAGTAAAAACAAACCCTGATCGTTGAATTGCTTGATCGGAATTGCATTTCAGCAAAGTGCTCAATAGCATACGGAATACCGTTAGGGTCATCGTGGTAACACATTAAAATCCAGAGGGCGAGAATGCGAGAACGCGATAGTACGATGGCGACAATGCGACAATACGATGACGCCAGTGCGACAAAACGATGGCGACAATGCGACAGTACGATGGCGACAATGCGACAACGCGATAGTACGATGACGACAATGTTACAGTGCGACAATACGATGGCGACAGTGCGATAGTACGATGGCGACAATGCGATAGTCATATCGTACTGTCGCCATCGTATCATCGCATTGTCGCCATCGTACTATCGCATTGTCGCCATCGTATTAACGCACTGTCGTCATCGTATTGTCAAATTGTCGCCATTGTATTGTCGCACTGTCGTCATCGCATTCTCGCATTGTCGCCATCGTACTATCGCACTGTCTCCATCGTATTGTCGCACTGTCGTCATCGTATTGTCGCACTGTCTTCATCAAATTATCGCACTTTCGCACTGTCGCCATCGTACTATCGCACTGTCGCCATTGTATTGTCGCAATGTCGTCATCGCACTATCGCATTGTCGTCATCGTACTATCGCGTTCTCGCATTCTCGCCATCGTTCTATTGCATTGTCACCATCGTAGTGTCGCACTGTCGTCATCGTATTGTCGCATTGTCGCCATCGTACTTTCGCGTTCTCGCATTCTCGCCTCTGGATTTAATGTGTAACCACGATGTCCCTAACGGTATTCTGTAATAGCATGCTAAAATTGTTTTAATACATCGCAACTGCATTGCACTCTCTGTAATCGCCTTTAATTTTAAAAGGCAAATTGCAAAAAATTAAGTATAAGCATATTTTCTTCAAATTAAATGCTGTATACAAAATATGTAAATGCAATCAATACGTCCAGTCATGGTCTGATATACAATTTATATATTATGCCTCTCAGTATCTAAGTATCATTGATTGCGTGTTCATAAATTGTGTTGAATAGGTCTCATACGCATCGAAAAAAAAAGATGTTAAGAACAAGACTGAACACATACATAAAACGTAGAAAATTCATTAATATAATAGACATAATCATACCTGTAATCTCTTTCAAAGGAATAACTTATTTCATCGTAGTTAGTTTCTTATTTAATTGGTCCATCAAGATCGTATCATTTATAAAGTGTTTGGTGAAGTAATGATAGTATTTCCTTATACAATTGAATATACACGAAAATCCATCGCATTGCTATTTACTTTATCAAAGGCAACATGATCGTTCACAGCCGCACATAAACATCCATTAAGCGTTCAAAAGGATCCGATTTCAATTGGGTAGAGGGAGCTATTACACAACTTAAATGTAAGCTGCATCATAATCCCTAGTATTAAACAAAACTGAATGCTTAGAAGCAAAAATAACCATGTAAAATATATATCCTTAGAAATAAGAGTTTTAAGCTTGGAAAAAATATTTGAAATAAACGGGTATTATATTTCGTTTAAAAAAAAATTCTATGTTTAATTCATGTTAGTTTTGTCATAATTTGATCAAGCTCAATTCGTAAAGAATGCATTTATTAACAACACACCTATGTATGCCCTGTACACAATAAAACGTTAAATATGTTATATGCTATATTCTTTAATGGGTATTCACATGTAAAATGACTGAACACGATTCGTGTTGTGCTAATTAACGACAATACTACATTACTTTCAAAAATCGTTAACCAGACAAATCAGTGAAGTAAATTAACTAATAATATTTTGAAAACACAATTACTGATTAAACCATTTAAATATAATAAGCTATGATAATCAAACTATGTACCTACATAATACCAGAACAATTGAAGTATTGCTAGCACGTATTTGTTTGTTTATTAAAATAAATCCAGATATCATTGAGACGTAGGATATTCATGACTGTTTAAATTATAAGTATACCCAGCATTAAGTGAAAACAGATTTTAAAGACCTAACGATCTTAACTTACACTAGGAAGTAGTGATCACAAACAGATTTGAAATGTTAAATATGTTGATTCCCTACACAATATAATTGTGGCGATCATCTACAGCAGGAGTATAATATTCTTTTGTTTTGCAGTCCTGTTAACATAAACACCTCACAAAGGAAACTCTTTTGTTATGAAATAACCATATTTATAAAACAATATTTCGACCTCTTAAAGGGACTGGTTCACAGAGTTTGGCATGTTTTGAAATGTGTCATTAAATGCTTTAAATTGATAAATTTAAACATCGGAACTTTCAAAGCTCCAGTATAAAACAAGCAAACAATTTAAAAAAAAAAAAAAGTTTCCTCACTCTTGGAGTTAAAGTCTTGGTCTTACACCACTCGGTCATCCATGCTGATATAGTTCAGCACGTATTGTATGCTATATATAAGCAATCCACGCATGGCCACAAGATATGACGATAACAACAGAACTCTCCAAATTATTGAATCGTTTCGCGTGTGTAACGATTTATAATAAAAGTTTTTAAATCGTAAAAACATGCAAATAACGGGTATTATATAGAATGGTATATTTTCAGTATTATTGTTTTCTCGCCAATAACATAACTACAACGAAAACTTGAAAATCTGGGACAATTTTTTTAATTTTGTCAATTTACCAAAACATGAACAGGTCCCTTTAAGGGTTGGGAAAATATCGCATCTAAAATTGCAAATATATCTTGCAATGAATGCTAAAAACTTATTAAATCATATAGAATCTATTTTTACGACTAAAATGTAGGCACTAGATGTTTATTTAAAGATGTTGTATTGTAACGGTACCAATTGATAGATATATTTAAATTAAATAATTGATCAATACTAATGCTTATACTTACCAAGAAGAAAGTAGTTTAATTACATTTAATAATATATTTAAAATTAATACATGCAAAGTACATATGCCACTCCTTATACTTTAGTATTCGGTAGGGAGAAAAGAATATGTTGTGTTGTTATTTAATGTTTCTTAAAAAAAATCCTATGCATGTGTATATTTAAACATTACTTAACCAAATAATTTATTTACAGCCGTCAAGCACAATTGTACTTTGTAAAATCATAATGATAATAATAACCCAGAAGACAGCAGTTCAATTGCATTTTAAAATGTCTTTTTAAATATTCAAACCGTCAATGGCAATTATAATAATCAGACAATTGTGCGACTCTTCCTGATTGTAGTAGATCATGTAACACCCAAATTTATGTTTTTGTCGTTGTGCCTAAATCGTGGCTTAACATTAACACAGAATAGCTCAGTTCAAACGTGATGTGACTACCGAATGGGTTATTACCTCATCTGCACGCGTCTTCATTTAAACTACAGAACGTAAATGATCTTGATTACATACCTTACAATAAGTAGTATCAAAATAGGTTGATATTGTTCTGATATGGATAAACACCAAAGGTGCGCACATTACTGGTTGGTATCTGGTACTAGATCGAATTCACTATCCGTCTTAAACATAAACTAAGTAATTAGAAACATCAAAATGACTGTCGCGGAACGTACTCTAAAAGTTTAAGAAGACTGGTGTACAATATGGTGATATACTTGTACTTGTACACAGCTAATATACTCACAATGGACTCGCCTATCTGCTCGTTCAGTATGATATGTCAGTTCGTTGCCGTCAATCCAATGTTAAAAGACAAAATTTGATAAACAAATAAACACATATCTAGCTTTTCTGAAAAAAAGTGCACGAATATCAAATGTGCAAATGATTTAAATTGCATTCGAAACAATGCGTTCTACACTAAGACGATCAATACCAACAAATTATAATAGTAAATAAATAAAAGGTCCTTTTAACCTTTAATTGGAGGTTTTAAATATATGAATAAATCAAATGGACATAGTTAACTAAACGCTTATATCTTTTTCATTTTCTATTTTCACCTTTATGCAAAGAGAATAATATCGTATGCATATTATTTTTCAACGTGTATGTCTCTAAGTCATAACATAGTTAAATAATTATAGATTCGCTGCATATACAATGCTTGGCTCTTTAAACAATAAATGGTTCATATTCAAAAGCCGTTCGTAATTATATGCCAAAGACATTCATCTGAGTCCGGAAGGAACTAAACAAGTAGATGCAGGTATGTTTTACAAAGTTTAATTTTTGATAAATACTGTTTTTTAAAATGTGGTTTTCTTTGTTTATGGAATAGACGGTTTCAATATAAATATTCTGAATAGGGTTATTAACTTATATATTAAGACATAAATAATAGAACATTATACCTTATTATTAACATAAAAATCCGGTAAATTGTTAATATAACAAAAATAAATCATGTGATAATATATAATTCATGTACAATGTAAAAAAGATCAACTGGAACTGCGGTTTTTATTTTGTCCCTATTGTTATTTATAAAATACGTGATACTGTAATGTTTAACTGATTAACAGAACTCAGGAGTGTGTGCAGATTATAGATACAGTTAAAACATATCCTATTAGCATTATCAAAATGTCATAGGGTCCTTTATTGGATAAAACAAAAACTAAAAAATATCATATTATTGGCCCATATAGGTTACAATATTGGTTTCGTGTCAATAAAATACGTAGTCAATTCTTGAAAGTATTTTTTTTTTAAATATATGCTTCGGTGAGTTTTTGTTTAAAGCTCAATTGAAAAGAAGCTCAAAATTATTATTGTTAGAAGAGAAACTTGATTGTATGTGTAACATGTATTTTTGTTTTTTTCTAATTAAAGTTAAAGTATGTGTTGCAATGAATATGACGTATCAAAATACTAATTTACAATCTGACGATCGGAATATTTTAGGAAAATATTTTTTCCGATTAAATTTTGATTATGTTTTCCTAGAAACCGCACACATTACACGCAAAAGATGTGTTTATAAAGATACAAGTCGTAATTGATATTTAATATAAAAACAATAACGTAATCATAATATTTTGTTAATACTTCCGATAAGGTTTTTAATAATTCCCAAACGTTTAACTCTTCTTTAGACTGCAAGGAATCGTCGCTATCCACATGTCCAGCTATTTATCCTTGCATAAACAAACTCATGATTAATCAGACCATTAAATAAAAACAATAAAACAAAGCAATGCAACTTTATTCTAATTTAACACTAATATAAGTTATAAAATAACTCATTGCTTAAAGACCTTCTTTATCAATTCGGAATGAATGCTTTGATAATTCAAGGTGTATGATTACATACTTAACATTCAAAAAGCAGAGAAGAGTCTATGCGTTGAAACAAAGTGGTCTATTTCACGTAATGTAAACGTGTCCCAAAATAATACAAACAATTATGTGTTTTTTGCATTGTTCGCCACCAAACTTAATGCAGGCGGTATATATTGGTTTGTTGGATTTCATCATTCACGTCCCGTTGGCGTTTGAGGCCAAAATAACAACACCATTATCAGGTATAAATTTAAATTATCTTTTCAAACATATTAAAAAAATGCAAACATAATTATACCATAACCAAATCGAGACAAACATACTGAAACATAATATAAATATAGTTGCACGTTACCTATTTTGATATATTTCGGTCAATGTCAAATTGTGATAGTTTATCCTTTCAAAAAACCAGTCCCTATTAAGCCGTTTGTAATTGGATCTGCCGTACTATTAATCGGTGCGATTAGCACGATTTAAATATGTTATGGAGCATGTATTGATTCCATAGCTGAAACAGTATTTGGTGCGATGTAGCTTTGATTAAAAAATAACATTTAAAATAAAGATAATGAAACAAAATCACATTAAAAAATCAAACTAACGATATTTTAAAAGAAATATGTAAGCTATTTAACTAAATTTTATCAGTTAATAGCATATTATCTATGATCACAAAAACTGTGATGGCTAGTTTGATTGCAAAACAAGGACAAGGGACAAAATTGTCACAAAACCAGGTTTTCAATTTCAAACAGCTTCTCTACTGACTAATTTTTAAGGGTGTTGAAATTTAGTTAAAATTACTTCATCAAACTATATTATGTTTTATGTTATTGTTGAAGTGCAAATATTTTATCACATCCTCACATCATTTTGGTGAAGATGAAAACTATTTGAATTAGATAACGGACACTAAGCTGAATGTTAAAACATACTAAGTGTCCCCATGACCTAGTTTTTGATCCGACAAGGCCCATGTTCGAACTTGGCCATAAGATCATGTAGATAAAACTTCTGACCAAGTTTGGTGAAGATCGGATGAAAAGTATTTGAAAAAGAGAGCGGAAACCATTCTCAATGTTTAAAACGCACTAAGCGACCCCGTGACCTAGTTTTTGACCCTAAGCTGAATGTTAAAACATACTAAGTGTCCCCATGATCTAGTTTTTGACCCGACAAGGCCCATGTTCGAACTTGGCCTTGAGATCATCTGGATAAAACTTGTGACAAAGTTTGGTGAAGATCGGATGAAAAGTATTTGAATTAGAGAGCGGAAACCATTCTCAATGTTTAAAACGCACTTAGTGACCCCGTGACCTAGTTTTTGACCCGGCAAGGCCCATGTTCGAACTTGGCCTTAAGATCATGTAGATAAAACTTGTGACCGAGTTTGGTGAAGATTAGAAGTAAGCTACTTCAATTAGAGAAATTGCTTAATTAAATGATTTATAGATGTTTAAAACCGTTTATCAAACCTCCGCTAATTAAATTTGGAGGGGTCACATAAAAGCGAACAGATGGTTACAATATACTAAATAATTGAGTCATGAAGGGCTATACTCTCTAAAAAAAACATCATATTTTACTCGACAGCTAGTTTTACTCTTTAGACTGTTGTTCTGGTTTAATCGGTTGGTGATATTGATAGGGTAAGCATAGGTCTTCACTACTTAATCCTTGAAATATGATAAAGCTAGAGATTTAAGTAAAAAATGGCACTGAGAAAGGTTACAATTCACTAGAAAACGGCAGAAAAAAAGATGGTGCAAAAACAGTCGATTTTGATTTGTGTCAAACTCTTTTTTGGATTGAACATGACATATCTTTTTTATTGCTGAAATCAATTCAGCTTAGGATGCCCTTTAAGAAAAAGTATGGTTTTGGGGGTCCCATGTGCAAAATGATGCATTTATTTTCGCTCAAAGTTGTCGCTTTTACATTGAATTACATAGGAAAAACATGTATTTTGTGACCATATATGCTAATTCGTCCATTTTATTCTCTGTCCGGTTTGCATTTTTAAGTAAGGTTAATTTTAATACAGACTATTATTTTAATACATCAACTAAGTACCTTAAACGAAGTCGTTTCTGTTTGATTGTTTTAATTTACTGATATATTGACTGCATACAATCTGCTAAAATGTAAGTTTTTAAATGTCGTAAAACAAAGAAATATGTGAAAATGTTATTGTCATTTATTTTAAATCGGGCCTGTGCTATCACTTTAATTACAAAGAAACTGAATAAATTAAAGAAGTACGAAATTTACTTACGCCATAAAGTTATATTCCACTCAAAACAGAACAAGTGCTCTGCCAAATAACGAGTCCCCAAATAACCTATCGCTCCGCCCACCAAGCCTCGTGAAATAAAAAAATAGGAAACCCCGACAAACGGTAGCAGACGACGAGCGTTTTAAAAATAAACCCAGATGATTTGGGATATTTTTCACCATGTCAAGTTTACCAAGAAAGTGTTTCGAACAATATATATTAAGAAATTGTATTTACAATCAAAATTCATGTATGAATGGGATTAAACATGTAGCTGATTTTCGATAACTATTTTCCTATACATATATTGAAACTGGACACGAGCCGTAAGTAAATATCATCTTGCGTAACCAAATACTACATACATGTCAATATCAAATAATTTTATCCTATAGTAAAGTTCTACACGTGTTATGTGTAGTAATGAACAAATTTAAGTTGTAATATTTCCGGGTGGCATGAAATTTACGGAAGGGCATTTGCCCGCCTATCCTTAAGTACCAGAGGGGAAAGAGGCTTCTGTCCATGTCCGCATGTTAACAATTCATCGTTCAACAATATGTATTACGCAGGTATAAACATGCGTAATTTAAAATATTGAACGGTGAAGTGTGAACATGCAGATGCCTACAGCTATGAATACAAATAAGATTGTTGCTCCAGCAAATAGCCCATATATGTCTTTCTGCATAAACTAACGAACTTGATTACAACTAGGAAGTTGAAATTATAAATACTTTTTAACCAGATTGGGCTAATTAAGTAACAACGTATACATTTCAAGTGTATTTATTGTCACCAAGGAGTGAAAATAACATACGCTAGCCGAAATTATATTTAAACCTTCCAATAAAGATCTAATACGTAACCAAGAAAACCGAATGTCAAGTTGGTTATGAAATAAACTGTCGTTCATGTTACATACTCTTACGCATGACTTCCAATATCGGATTGTGATTTAAATACTTGTTGATTTTTTAAGTATGGTTTTGCAATTTCGAGCTGAACCATTTCATTCTGTAGAAGACTTATGCTCATTAAGACCCAGACGAAAGTACGTCAATTGCATTTTTAAATTTACTGAAGCATGAATGAGGTAAAACTCTTATTCACATTAATTGCAATATGGTATAAATAATAGTATCATTGTCTTTAAACTCAATTATACGCATGTATGTAACAAAACAGTATTTATATTAAAAATGTTGCTGTTTGGAGTGCGCATTATTGTACATGCAATGGTGCAATATATAATGTGTACCTCATGTTAGCTTTAAGCACAATATGTTTGTCCATTTGTGATTATATAGTAGAATGTCCGTAAAGAACTGAATTGCGAAGACTTTAAATGTTTTCTCATCACTAAGAAAACAATTATTGTGAGTTGTACATGTTCTAGCATATATGAACACCAAACACACTAATCGTATGCATAAAGGACATTTTCGTTTTCGGCGTGTGCACGACTTTTAATTTACTTCGATTAAAACATATCTTGCAATAACAAAATAATCTCAAATATATTTCACGAAATATAAGATGTTAAGTACAAAACTGAAAACATACATTAAACGTAGAAAATTCATAAATATATCATAAAAATAGTCATACCTGTACAGTCCTTTAATTTTGAAGTAATAACTTGACTATATCCTTATACAAAAACATGAACTGTTTAATTCATGTTTGTTTTGTCATAATTTGATGAAGCTCAAACCGTCAATAATGATTTATTAACAACACACCCATGTATGCCCTGTACACAACAAAACATTAAAAACATTATATGCTTCAATGGGTATTCAAATGTAAAATGACTGCACATAATTCGTATTGTGCTAATTAACGACAATACTACCTTGCTTTAAAACATCGTTAACCAGACAAATCTGTAAAATAAATTAACTAATTATATTTTGAATAAATGATTACAGATTTAACCATTTTCACAAAATAAGCTATGATAATCAAAATCTGTACTTACAGAATACCAACACAATTGAAGTATTACTAGCACGTATCTGTTCTTTATTTTAAATCCAGCTATCATTTAGACGTAGGGTATTCATGACTGTTTACATTATAAGTATACCTTAAACTGCTGGAGCTTCTGGAGTTTCATTTATTTATATTGCATTACGTAAAAACAGATTGTAAAGACCTTACGATCGTGCCCTAAACTAGGAAGTAATGATTACCAACAGATTTGAAATTTTAAATATGTTGATTTCCCTACACATTGTAATTGAGGCGATCATATACAGCAGGATTATAATATTCTTTTGTTTTGCAGTCCTGTAAACATAAACACCTCATAGGAAACTCTTTTGTTATGAAATAACCTTAGTTATAAAACAACATTTCGACCTCTTAAAGGGACTTGTTCACACATTTTGGCATGTTTTGAAATCTGTCATAAAATGCTTTAAATTGATAAATGTAAACATCGGAGCTTAAAAGCTCCAGTATGAAACAAGAATACAATTTAAAAAAAGAAAAAAGTCACCCTCAACCTTGGAGTAAAAGTCTAGCTCTTAAACCACTAGGTCATCCATGCGGATATAGCTCAGCGCGTATTATATGCTATATATAAGCAATCCATGAATGGCAACAACATATAACGATAACAACGGAACTCTCAAAATTATTTAATCGTTTCGCGTGTGTAACGATTTATTATTTTCAGGTTTTTAAATCGTAAAAAAACACGCATATAATGGGTATTTTAGAGCATGGTTTATGTTCAGTATGCTTGTTTCCTCGCGAAGAACTTATCTAAAACGTTTTTTTTTTAATTTTGTCAATTTACCAAAACATGAACAGGTCCCTTTAAGGTCGGGAAAATATCGAATCTAAAATTGCAAATATATCAGGCAATAAATCCTTTAAAACTTGTTAAATCGTATAGAACCTATTTAACGACTAAAATGTACGTACAAGATGTTCATTTTGAGATGTTGTCTTTTAACGGTACCGATTAATATATGTATTTAAATTAAATAATTGATAAATACTCATGCTTATACTTACCAAAAAGAAAGTAGTTCAATTGCGTTTTATAATTTATTAAAAATTAATATATTCAGCGTACATATGGCACTCCTTATACTATAGTATTCGGTAGGGAGATAAGACATATGCTGTGTTGTTATTTAGTTTTTCTAAACAAAATTCCTATGCATGTGTATATTTAAACATTCCTTAACCAAATAATTTATTTACAGCCGTTAAGCACAATTGTACATTGTAAAAACTTAATGATAATAATAACCCAGAAGACAGCAGTTCAATTGCATTTTGAAATGTCTTTTAAAATATTCAAACCGGCAATGGCAATCATACAAATGAGAGAATGTGCGGCTCTTCCTGATTGCTTTAGATCACATAACACCCAAATTTGTGTTTGTGTCGTTGTGTCTAAATCGTGGCTTAACATTTACAACACATCATAGCTCAGTTCAAGCGTGATGAGACTACCGACTGAGTTATTACCTCGTCTGCACGCGTCTCCATTTGAACTACAGAACGTATATGATATTGATTACATACCTTACTATAAGTAGTATCAAAGTAGGTTGATATTTTTCTGATATGGATACATATCAAACGTGTGGATGGTTGGTATCGGTCACACGATCGAATTCGCTATCCGTCTTAAACTAAAACTAAGTAATTAGCAACGTCTAAATGACTGTCGCGGATCGTACATTTAAAGTTTAAGAAGAATGTTGTGGGATTTGTACGTTGAAAGTTAAAGCAGATTGTCTTTGGATTAGACGACGAATTTAATTAATTATTATAAAATAAATATCACCCATGACTTATAAATCACGCAACAATTGTGCCGATGTTTTACGTGTTTCAACATTTTTTTTTTCATTTTATGTATTCATTATCCGCTATGAATGAAGGTTACGTCATTTTTTTCAAATATAAATAACATTCGCAAATTGTGCAGCGGTTACACGGTTACGAATATTTTGTGTATAATATTAGGATTGGAAATGACTATGGTGAGTCATGGGCGAGGATATGCACACTTTTGGAGGAATTGCCTCTCGGACTGAAGCCTTCAATACTGCAGAAAGTAACTATGCAAATATGAGCTCAGGTCACGTCATTTGCGTGTAATAGCTTACAAAATGTGCACTCTTTCAGACAAAGAAACCATACAATTTGGTTGTATCCATTTGAGGCTATGTATTTAACAATCTATTAAGTAATAAGAAAACTGTGCAGGTTAACTCATCGACATAGTGTGGTCCAATTTGAACATGCATGCATTCAATTATTATAACTTAAAGAGTAATTTTATTAAATGCTCGTTAATTTCTATGTATATTTCGAGCTTTGAGTGTGTTGGCTTATTGCTGCCATACCTTTTTGACGTGCTGTCATGTTGCAACCTTCAAAGCCACTATCACGGCAAGACGAAAGAACGAAAAAGATACCCACCATATCGGAACAAAGAAACAGATGTCTTAGTTTCTTTATGTCGGTGCCATTTTTTTTCGTTCTTGTGAGACTACGCGTTGTTCTTTCGTGTGGGCGTGCGCCCGACCTTCTTCTTACCTGTCAACACGCCAGGACGGTTTTGCAGAACTGAGCTCCATACTTTAGTCAAAGGATTGATATTTGTATGGTGATGTAGTTTTGTCAAAATTATTCATGGCATGATGGTGAATGATCCATAGCTTTTGGAATGTTGATCTCCTTCCATTAACATAAACATCATGTTAGCCATGTCGTTTCGCCAATTAAGATTATATTTGAAAAATGCAAATGATAACAACATTATTATTTTTACTGCACGCTTGTTTATTATGTTACAAAAAGCGGAAAAATGACGGTAAAGTACATTATTGCAATTCAAAGAGTATTTATAGTATATTGACGTTGTCTATGTAAAACCATTTTGAAACACAGTTGACGATCATCAACATTTGATTCTGGTTGCATGTTAACCAACCAATCAAACCTGGTTCAGAACATCAATGAAAGTGTTTATTCCAAACGAGGGTTATTCGACGTTTGCGACACACAATAAATTATGGTATTATTTCCCTTGTAGCATAATTGTGATAAAATTAAATGCTAATGTGTAACAGTAGGAACGCAGACAATAACAAACGGTAGAGCTGGACTGGACGTCCCTCTGCCCACAACGGCCCGAGGGCCATCCGCCCGAGGGCCATTATGCGGCTAGGGACGATTATATAAGTCCGGCCAGGCTCTATTGTGAATTATCGTTATATTATATATCATCCTTTTCTTCCTTCACTAAAGTTTATTACCGAACTAGCTTTCCGTGTTGTTTTTTTTTTCATTCAATTGATTACGCAATTTAGTAGTTATCTCATGTGACGTAATTCTTGTGACGAAACACATTAGTTTAAGCTAGACTCTCTGGATTTAAGGGACAACAATTCAAACTTGGTGGTTTATTTAAACGTAAACTATTTTAAAAGCATCGAACGAATCCAAAAATATATATGATTTTGTGTTTGTCATGCATAATTGTAAAATTTGATAGGAATAAGTGAGCGAGTGAACATTTAGTGATTTACTGACTGTTCGAATGCATGAATGGTTTGCCGCCTGTGCGAATGGACATGTGAGTGACTGACTGATTTTTCGAGTTTGAATGAGAATTATTGACATACTATTCGAATGTTAAATATGTGTGAATGATTGACGATGCGTGTGCACATTTTAGCTATTGACTGACTGTCCGAATGAACGTATTAGTGATTGACTTTCAGTTCGAGTGTACATTTGAGTGAATGACTTACTGTTCTTATCTGTGTGTTATTGATTGAACAAATCAACATGTGACAATGATAGTTATTGACTATTCGAATGTGTGAGTGACTGACCGACTTTTCGAGTGCACATGTGAGTGATTGACTGACTTTATAAATGTGTGATTGAATGACTGGCTGTTCGAGTGTACATGTCACTGACTTACTCACTGTTTAATTGTCAGAGTAATGGCCGGTTTATGACAAAGCCAGCCAACGTCAAAACCGACTCCAGTTTAAAAAGGTTTAAACGTGCTAAATCAAATTCCTTAACGTTTTTTCTGGTGATATCTTTGGGATGAAACAACCATGCAAATGGATCTGCGCAAAGACTAACATATACCATTTGTTTAGAATCCAGAATTGAACTCCTTCATTTATGCTTTAATTTATTATATCCTTACAACATAATATATTGCAAATCATAAACGATATACAAGTACATAGGCCCTACAACTCAACATGCTGACATACAAATTGATCTACGTCATCGATGAATTTTATCTCTTTCTCTCTTTTTCGAGTTCTTCCGCGTTTATTCTATGTTACTCACTTTAACAATGCAGCATTTATTGCGCATATTACTGTATGGAGATGATAATCTTTCCCAAATAGATACTTTTGCTGTGTTTGATGTAGTCCATAATTTCATCGAAGGCCCATGAAGGTTCAGAATGGTAAAACTATCTGTTCGTTATGTTTAAAAAAATCTATCGGTTCTATATGTTTCAACATTTGTTTGGTATTTAAAAAAAAAATCTTTGATTCTTATGACATCAATAGTTTTTTTTTCTTGTTTAACCTCAAATCATTATTCATTTATTGTTTTGTGTTTAAAATGCAGTTTACGTCACTATATTTGTAAATGTATTACTGAGGAAAGGAACCCTACTAGCTTAGCTAACGTTCCAATCCTATAAACTTAAGATGTTTGTAAATTATTATGTAAACACATTCTTGAATACATATATTTAAACAAATGGGCAGCATTTTGACGCGCAAGTATAAAAAGGATGCAACAATATTTGTCGTGAGGTTAAATTGAAAGCACACGTATAACTGGTTTTATTTTAATTGGTTGTGCCTTTATTTTGTATTGTCTGAATGTAAAACACGAAATTTTAGTTTGAGCTTGTGGAAAGTAGCATCCGATTAGACATCGGGGAATTACTAATCCTATGCACATGGGGACAAACGTCTAAGTCATGAAAACACAAAATCTACATTTATAAATTTATTGACGTAGTGTTTATGTAAGAACATGTGACGAAATGAACGAACTAAATAACAAGAATAACAAAAGAGCCTCCCCAAAACAATCTTTTCACAAATGTTCGCTTTAAAATTAATCGTGGTTATCTTTTTTTTGTGAACAAATATTTGCTTCTCAATCAAAGCAGTTGTAACAGAAACATTCTAAATATTCTGAAGATTTTCCTTTGTTTTAACAAGTCTAAACGAGTGTTGAATCAAGTATACAATGAAATAAAGCAAGTATCAGTGGTTAAGACTGATTTTATTAGGAAAGATTTACACATATTTCATTGCTTTTTTTCCAATTTCATCTAATTTGTTTCAACCTGTTTAAGCTGGAATGGCCCTTTTCCAAAATATTCCAAAACCACGGAAGAACATTGCTGACATAAATATGCGCACTAAGCATTGGGGAAACCAGCTATGCCAGTTAAATTGTGAATTGATTAACTGACCGCCGTGATATGACTTAACTACTGTTGAATACTAAGAAAAATCCGACGAAAACAACAATACACAACAACAACAACAAAAACACAAACATGTGATAAGTCAAAAGGCATGACATTTTTAATATAAAATAACTTAATATTATCAAATTGTAGTTTATAAACTGAAAATGTTATGCATTTTTACAACCATTTATCACATTTATGTAATATAAACAAATGAATATCATTTCAAAATTTATTTACCATTATATTTCCAAGTTTATTATCTTCAATATGGTAGTATGAAAAATAAACACGTAGCGGAGGTTTCCATTTATTTGATTAAGCGCCCTATTTAAATGTATGATATTATATACAACACAAATGCCGTCACAATAGCAATACTTGTATTGGCATTATTATTTTTTGTTATGATATATGTCTTGTTTATACTTAATATGCCCTGATTAGCTGAGCAAAGTTGGTTACACTATTTGAAGTTAATATACTACTTGGAGGCACAACAATAGAATTGATCACTTTTGAGATGGCAAATGCACAGTTAGCTCCCCTGTTTCACTGCTCTAAATATAAATAAGCAGGGGAGATAACTGTCCACATTACTTAACAGAATTGCGAATACAGGTTGTTATCTGTGTGAATGCTCTACTTAATTTTCATTCATTAGATGACTTTGTTGTTGGTTTTTTTTTCATTAATGTTACTATGAACTTTAATGTAATGTTGGCAACACACAAATCGTATTATTTAAAAAAATCGATTCGCCTGACCACCAAAACGAATATAACATTAATTTTTGTATTATATTCTTAAGGTCTGTTGAAATGAACATAATAAGTTCATTAAATTGATAAATCGACAATACGAAAATCGTATTGACATGCTAAACGGCAATAATTAAACACGAGGTCATCAAATAATGCCACGTCAGACGATTAAAAACAAATATGATAACAAACTTATGAATATTTATTGCATATACTGATCATGCGTTGTCGTTTATTATGGGCAGTGAGTCAAAAACTCACAGTGTCTTATCTGTATTTAGAAACTGAAGTCATAGAGCATTTTTATATGAAATTTCACTTTAATTGACCAATCTCAGTGACTAATCGACATGATATAACACATATATATTCCCCACTACCGTTTTTCAATAACCACCCTTTTCGATCAGTCACGGAAATACATTATTTTATACGGTGTTTAACCCGACACTAGTAGGCACGCACACACTTTGTTTACATATGAAACAACACATTTATAGATTGTCAAAACAACAATAAGACGGTATCAAATATCATTATTTATTTGAATCTTGGAATCTTGATAAAATTGGTGTATTTTACCATTCCAAAATTCTACCATTCATAAATCAAGCAATTCATCAGGAGAACACAATATTAATTTGTTTTAAAATAGTTTGAAACTAGTTCATTAAAAAGAGGAAAAAGGAAAGAAAAATGTCCGCTAACTAGTACCCATCCGAGTACTACTCAAGTCTTAAAACAAATTAATTGGCACCCCTTTCTTTGAATATAAAATTCAATGGAAGCTTCAGATAAATGTTTCAAATAATCACACACATACTATTTTTGCATAATATGAAATGCCTTTGGGTAATTTCTATGATGAATAAGGTCTAGTGTAGGACTTTGCAGATGATTTTTTCGTGTAATGATCCTTGAGAAAATATCGCATTATTTCAAACATATAAACATAACATGTAATATTTAAACAGAAAATACATAAATATGTTAAGTACTTACCAAACTTAGATGTAATTTGTCTGTATGGCAAATTTATATCAAGGGGAAGTAACTCAACAAATTTATAGCACCAACAATCAGTTAAGTTTTATTTATAATTATAGTTGTAATAGCTTTCAGACAGTTTAAGGTTGACTCAATGGATAAACAGTATAATGTTTTCTAATTAAATGAAAAAAAATACTATTGAAAATGGTACATTTTTTCATTAAACTAGAAAACACTATACAGTACAAATATAAAAATCATCATTTAACTTCTATTCTAGGAATTAATATTATACTAATTCTTAGTTAACTATTTTAGCTAACCTACCTTCCACCTTCGTCAGGACCGGCTTCTTAGATCTTCTCACATTTTGCTGTCAAAACTTATGTTGATTTCAACAGTTCTACGGTTAAAATTGTAAATAAAAATCACGCACTATCTTGGAAATGACATCATCGAGAAATTAATAATATCGTGACCTGTTGGTAGCCTATTGAATTAAACATTTTTGTAACGCTTAAATACAAAGACTCGTTGGATTCCGGGAAAAGATAAATAACCGTTTTTGCGTCGAATAAAGTTGGGTGCAACTTATCGTACACAATTATTTATTTTTACTCGTCAAAAAATTTACGCAACCCCCCCCCCCCNCCCCCCCCCCCCCCCTGGATACGGGTATGTACATGATTATAAACTCTAAAGAAAAAATGTCCATGCTTAAGTATACTTAATTTTCGAAAACAGCAAATGTATAGTACTTGTTTATCTTCTATTAACTATCAAAAAACAATGTTCAAATGAATAATTTGATTTATAATAACAAAACAATCTGGATGACAAAATCTACTTGAATAAATAGCTAACATCATATGCAAAAACTCCTCAAATGATTAAAGAAAAAGATACTAATTTAAAAGCTAACAATACAATTCAATGAATTTAACCTAAGATATTGCGAGGGACCATCATTCATTTTCTAAACACCTCTAAATGAGGTCTAGTGTGTTACCGAACTATGACTACAGTATAATTTAACATTTAAAAATTGTTGTTTATACAAGCATCATCAACTGAAATTGTATGTATTTTAGCAAAATAAATAGCAAGCCGCTGAGCAGTCGACAGCTTGATGTGCGGTGAGCGCCGAAAATATTACCGGAACAACCGGTTGGACAAGCTGTTATGCCTGGAGGACATAAAGTCACATACGTGTCATGTATTCGCAAATATGACAAACTCGAATGTATATGTATATTAAAGACCGTGGATTCCTACGTTGGTTAAAGGTTTTAATGACCAAATATATCTTTTATTCAAAATCAGTCATATTAAAGTACAGTATATGTTAATACTATACAAATTATATTGTACACCCTTATACAATCATCGCACTTGGATTTGAGGTACAATGTTGTAAATAAAATACATCTGTGTTATAAGCGTGATATTCATTAGAGTGCCTTGTAACTTTTGGGTATTTATAAGTTATGGAAAATATACATTTGTCAAAATTTGAGGTTACATTTATGTATAAAAACCACTAGTTATAAATAGTTTTTGTACGGTATAGACAATCAAGCATAATGTGGAATATGCTATGAATAACAAAGTACGGACATAATCCTCTGAAACAATCATGTAGTTGTTCATGCACCCTACAAAAACCCTTGCGGTATTATATAATTAATAACAACGCTTTTCAATTATGTAACGTTGTAGGCAATCTTTTCATATACTCTTCACTTCAGGTATGAAAAAAGTATTTATGTGTAAATTAACAGAGTGGTTTTTAAAACAAATTATAAGACAATCAATTAAAAATCGCAATTAAATTTGTGTGTATAAAGTATGTCAAACGATAATTGAATATATAAGGAAAATAACAAGCCAGTGTTGTATTGTTTAGACAATCGAACATACCGAATGCCAATATATGCGTTTATTACATATACAGAATATACTGTAAATACGGTTTAATTCCCAACAAGATACTTTACACGTCATGTTACCGACATATGTACACATAATCAAAACAGCGTGCAGTTGAAATAAGTGTATGTTCTTCGTTTATAGTTTTCGAATATAATATAAAATTGGTGTAACGACATTGAGAGCATGCTTTTATTGTGTGTGTTTATTGAAGAAGTTCAACATTCCAAAGCTACGGATTAGTTATAATCATGCCATGAACTATTTCGGACAAAACTACAACATAATAGAAATAACAATCCCTTGACAAAGGTATGGGACTTATTTCTGCCAAACCGTTATGGCGTGTTGGCAGGTTATAAAAAGGTCACCAGTACGCCAACACAAAAGAACGACACACATACCCTCCAGCACGACAAGAAAAATCATGGCGGTTATCTCTGTAGTTCTTTCGTCAACGTGACAATACTACAGAACGTTATGGAAGAAATTAGTAACCATACTGAAAGCAGCATTTACGAGCATTTAATAATATTACTCTTTCAGTTATAATACGTGTATGCGTGCATATGCGAAATTGTCTTAAGTTTTTATTGAAGATACATTTGTCTGATGTGGTTGGTGCATTTTTCAACTGCAAATTACAATATATTCAACATTATTGTGTTTAATAGTGCATTTGTTCACTTATCATAATTTAAACTCATTGATTATGGTATGAATTACACTTTGACAATGCGAAATCAAGTTTGCGAACATTGAAGTATTTGAGAGAAGGTTAATCAAATACACTATAAACTTGATACAATCATTGATAGTATGCAAAATTTAATTAATTAATTTGCTTCAAAATTATTTATTTCAAGTTTGTACGGACGCAATTTCATATGTAATTCATGACATGTTTGACAGATTGAACCACAATATTCAATCGTGTGCCAGATACCAACTGGTAATTTGCAAACCTTTCGTGTGTGTCCATATCATAATACTATCATTTTGCTGTAACCAATTACAGTAAGGTAAGTAATCAATACAATAATCGTTACGTTAATTTTAGTCAGGCGAGGTAATAAGTCGTTTTGTTGTTACAACATCACGCTTGAACTGAGAGGTATTATGTATAAACGTATAACGATGATTTAGGCTCAATGACAGAAGCACACATTTGGGTGTTAAATGATCTACGGCAATCAGGTTGGCACATTTGTCTGACTAAAATGATTTCCATATATGGTTTAAATATTTTAAAAGACATTTTAAAATGCATATGAATTTCTTTCTTTTGTGTTATTATGATCAAGTTTTTAACCATAAAGTCGATATTTTCATAACCTTTTTAGTGTTGATATATTGCTCAATGTATAGGTTTATTTAATAGCTAAACGGTTTTATTTGATTGACTTGTGATGCTTATAAGACGGTTTGACGAGCAATTATTATTACACCTGCTATATTTGATCACAACTATTTTAATTTTGAGTGCAATCATTAGATTTCAAATGTTGAATCTGTTTGCGATCACTACTTCCTAGTGTAGGTCGAGATCGATAGGTATTTTAAATCTGTCTCAACTCAATGCTGGGTATACTTATAATTTAAAAATACCTAAATACACTACGTTTTGATGTCATATGGATTTAAATTAACGAACAGATACGTGCTTGTAATAGTTCAATTGTTCTGGTATTATGTAAGTACATATTTTGATTATCATTGTCTACTTTAAGATGGTTAAATCAGTAATTAATAATTCACAATATTTGTATCTAATTTATTTCACAGCATTGACCTTCTTAAAAGAGTTTTAAATAGCAAGGTAGTATTGCCGTCAATTATCACAATAAGAATAATGTGCCGTCATTTTGCATGTGTATAGCCATTAAAGCATATAGCATATTGAAAGTTTTATCGGGTTCAAGGCATACATTGGTGTGGTGTAAATTTAAGCATAATATACGGTTTCAGCTTCTTCAAATAATGATAATACAAACTGGAAAATAAAGTCAATAGGAAGCACTTCATTTAATATAGTTTTTTGTTAAGCAACAAAAGATAATACACTTTTATTTAAAATAAATTTTTCCAAGGCTTGAAAATTGTTGAAACATACACATGAAACCATGCATTTTTATTAAGGATACATTAAGGATATATATTCTAAATAGTTATTTTTGCTTTTTAGCAACCATTTTTTTTTTTTTACTAGGAACTTTTATACAGGTAAAATTTGAGTTGTGGCATAGGTCTTATCAATTGCGATTGGATCATTTATGGGTTTGTATAATGTGTGTCTGTAAAAGATCATATTAGCATTGATACGGTTAATAGCTCTGCGAGGGATTTGTGTTTTTATCAAGTGTATCGGGACGTGCTTGCAGTCCTTCTTCAAACACTTTCAGAAATGATAATACATTGGTGAATCTTTTCACAATTGCGTAAGTACTAAGCAAGATTTAATAAGTTATTCGTTCAAAAATTAAAGGAGATTACATATATGATTAGGTGTGATATATTTATGGATTTTCTAAGTTTTGTGTATGTTTTCAGTTTTGTTCCTAACATCTTATATTTCGTGAAATGTATTTTAGACTATTTAACACAATTTATAAACACGCAATTAAGGATGTTTTGATAATTAGAGACATACTATTTGAAAGTCTTGAAATCGCTGTGTTGCAGATAATTAGATATTGAATAAAAAAGAATAAAAAATAAAAACCAAAGTTTAATCCTAAAACATATCTACAAGTATTTTAATAATACCTTATACTTTTATTTTTCATGACCAGATACTTTATTAGAACATATTATCTATGGTTGTTAATGAAAGAAACCATATAAAATTGACATCAATATTAATTTAAAGGTCATAGTTTAAAGGCAAAGATTATTAATACAATTTCAATGTCACCATTCAATGCCAACTGTATAATGTAATATCCCGTTTTTGCTATTGCACCGTTTGCATTTCATTTTTGGTGATTTATTTTTGTTTTATGTCAAATCGAAACACTTGCAAATCTGTGAAGGCAAATATCATTTAATTAAGCGAGGGTATATACTGTTTTTGTAAGATATGATTTAATTGAGTAAATTTATCCCAACCAAAGTTGTTTGTTTCACTTTACCCAAACCACCATAATGTATGTACCGACTCTTAACTCTTTTGGTATGCATTTTTTGTATTGAGTTTTCAATTATTATTGCTACATGTTATCTGACCATATTCGAAAAACTTAATGTTTACACGTAAAAACAATATATTTCCAAAAGATTTAGAATGCTTCTATCATTTACTATCCACATAAAAATATCATTGCGCAATTAAACGAAATAAAAAACAGTTTGGCCCGCCTACCTTCTCACTTGCTTGGCGATGTCTGTTGAAATAATCAAATGCAAAGGCCTGGTCAACTTATATATATAAGAAATAGAAAACCTCACTGACGGCCCTTTGACAGAAAAGTGACAAACCAGGTAGTCACGAATAGTATATGGACCTAAGCCGAAGGCTGAGGTCGATGTACTATTCGGGGCTGCCTGGCTGGTCACTATCCTGCCATTGGGCCCGAAGTGAGGTGTTCTATTTCTTATAGAATACCGAACATTATGTAGCAATTATATGTCAATTCCATTAAACAAATTCAACCAATGTGTAACCATTCAATAACATTAAATATAGATGATAGACTGATAATTATTTAATGTTCGTACAACGAAACTGTAACCGAAATATATATGCGTTGTGAAACTTGCACAACATTCTAGCGGGCACTATTATATACTTTAAACATATTTTATTTCCAAAGAATTACATTGTACAAATATATACATTGGTCCATATATATACATACAT
>VMBQ01003405.1:0-10796 GCA_007657795.1 Dreissena rostriformis
TCTATCTAATAACTTTCTGTGAAACTGCTCAAATATGTTCATCTTCGTATTGTTATCATAAAACAAAAAAAAGGGGGTCACCGCACTTTTAACAGAGATTTTTTGTTTAACCATCCCTACCGTCTGATTAAAATTTCATAAAATACAGCAATTAGGCAAAACCTAAGTACCAGTACATACATTGCTAGAAATATGCATACACATAAGAAATTGTTTACAATCTTAACTGGGATCACAACAGCTTACCAAAACACAAAACACTTACACAATATTTAATCATAAACATAAGACCATACAGTATCAAACTCGACCTTAATCATCAATAACAGGGACTTGCTGACATATTTCGGCATGTTTTGAAGTTTGTGATTAAATGCTTTAAATTGATTAATTTAAACAACAGGACTAAAGTGCTCCAGTAAAAAAACAAGAATGAAATAAAAGAAATAAAAAAAAGGAAGTAAAAAAGTCAACCGCACCTGGGATCGAACCACTGACAGTTGTACCTATTATGGACCAACTCGGTCATTTGTGATGAGTCTGATAACACAAATATTGGGTTGTGATAATAGCATCAGGTGCTCCTATAAATAAATCCTCGGTTTAATAAACTGCCGCAACACCCCTAAACCGAAAGATTTAATCTTTATAGACTGTAATTTGCAGAGGAAGAGTACATAATATTGTAACTGTCATCACTTAGTAAATATAATATATTAGGCAAATAACAACAATTTAACGACCACCACATGCTATTGAGCGTGCGTTTTTTTAAATACTGTACGACTTTAAATTTGTCTATGCGCATGCGTGTATATACATGTAGATAAAACGCAAATGAGTACGGCCCTTCTGCTAATATTTGTTACATTTGATGCAAATATATCAATATAATTTAAATCCTAAATAAGCGAATGTACTTAAACTCGAAGGTTTTAAATATTAAGTTGGTAGTGTTTAGAACATATTTATACTATACTCTCAAGTGTACAGCATATGTGTATATAATACAATCAAACGGTTACTTACACTCAGCACTTGATTTCCATATGTGTGATATGATGTTGCGAAATTACATTCATCTAAAAAATGATTAGAATACAACAACAAACTATATTATTTGATTACGCAATAGGAACACGACACAACAATTATATTATGACAAGGACTGTTACCGTTGTGTGGTTGTGATATAAGAAGAATCCATGTTTCAAGAGGAGTTATCGTCCTATCATGAACGCGTAATCGATTTAATTTTTTTTTGAGACGATAGGGTTTAAATCACTACCCTGTGGCAGACAGGAATGAACACGCTTAGTATTTATTTATTTCCGTACTTTCGATTTAGCATATTATAACACGGTGATGATTTAGTCGCAGCTTATAAAAATGTCTGTGAGCGAGACAGGTTCAGAAGTTGATATCAAGCAAACCTCATCAAACTCAGTACACATTTTACAGCTTCAATCTGAAATAGGTCTTTGTGAAATGTAACTTATTGATAACAAGGATAATACACCTGATACTTGCATATTGATAGGTCATCACTTTGTGATATCATTTATAAGAGTACCGTCTTTAGTAGTATTTAAAGAAGGCACCAAAACTGTATTATCAAAGTTCAATTGTCCGTCAATGCCTTGGACAGTTTCGAAGACAGGTCCAAATGACATGGTGATTACTTTGCCACTTGAAAGCAAGATTGCATTTGCACAGCTTCGACATGGAAAAGTACGCTTAGAAGCGGAAATGACGACTAGTGTCCTCTATGATGATGTTGCCAGGGATACCGCATTAAACCAGTACATCAGTTTGTCAAGTTCTGCAGGACAAATACACGTTATGAATAATGATGGGACTTTGTTACAAAGCCTCAGTTTAAGCTCAGATATCTTTAACTGTATTAAGTTATCGCGACTTCTTGCGATGGATGTTAATCGTCGTGTATTATTCCTTTCAAAATGGTTATCAGACGAAATAACTGCAATTAATTTACACGGGGGAAAGTTATTCGATTATAAACACGCCAATCGATACGAACACATGAAAGGGTCATATTATAGCTGTCCATGTGCCGTGGATCCAATTTATATGTGGTATGTGAATAGGGCCACATTCATCAAATCAGTCCAACGGGCAAGCACATAAGACTTTTATTGGAAAGGGAAATAGATACGCCGTGTGGGTTGTGCTTCAATGAGACATTTGATAAACTCGCAATTGTTGGTGGTAGAGACAAATGGTATCTGAGATTGAACACATTTATTTATTTTAAAAATATCAATTATCAGTTCTTAATTCTGCTTTATCTTGTTTTTCAACTTTATTATAGCCTTTTTTAAACAGTTCTGGAAAACAGTTTAAACACTGAAATGCAAGTCTACAGTTGTACAAATGTACCAGGTAGACTTAAGTTAACAAAATCATAATCAAATATCTGATTGCAGATACATTTCAATAGCGAATTCAATCGATGTTTTCATATATGAATGCACATGATGATTTTTGATCGGTAAATTAATAAACCTCCGCATTTTGTTGTATATGGAAATTTTTTTTCGTTGTGTTGATTGCCTTCACTGTGTTTATTTGGTTTTGTTTCAATGTTTATTGTTAGCGAAGATTGTATTGTACACCGTATATAGATGTTAACGCCATCCGTTTCTATCACTTATAATAGTGATGCAATGAATTATGTGATTTATTTTGCATTTCTTCACCGTCGGATTCATGTTTGATGAGATATAAATGAATTGTTATGGATTGAAGGCATGCACACGCACATACAAAATACATATGTTAGCATTTATAATCTGTTAAACTTTTAGCAAAAGTCTGATTTGAAGTAACGGAGAAATTTTACTTAAGACTAATGCATAGATACATGCGTGCTCTACTCATATTAACAAAGCCCCACTTATACTTAATTAAAGCAGTGATAACGTACAGCGTGCTGTAAAATTTACCGAACTCATAATGTCGTCGTGGGGTCATTGGGCTTGCATAATGAGTAAAAACATGGGACTTAGTTTAAAATAACCAGTTAAAGTTCAGTAAAATAATTTTGCTTAAATTGGATAAACAGTATAATATAAGAGGGAACGCGATTTTGACTATTCCGGCGCTAACGTCACAACGCGAAAAAAACGCGTGACAAAAACATGTTTGAAATTACACTCATTTTTTCGTACGTTTGCGTGCACAAAATAGACGAAAAACCTACGTGAGAAACCTACATTGTTTCGAATATTGACAAATGAATCAAGAAAATCGTCTTTCTTCCGTTATATAGTATAAATTAACCGTAGACATGTGCGGATTTTACATAAAGAGAGTTTTATCTGACTGGTTGCTACAATGTGAACTTTCCGGTTTTGTAATTGACACATTTGTTTGGTAAAACGCTTTTATTTTCGCTATTAAGTAAGCAACTGAGTGTTAATTGGATCGTTATTTGTACGAGGTAAGTGTTATCTATTGTTTTACATGTCTACCTAATTTTTATTATAAACTATTCGTTTGAATAACTTTAATATAATTGACCCGGAAGTAATTGTGGGTTGTGGGAATCAGTGTTGACAGTTTAACTTAGCAACTGAAAATGTGTTTGCACATGCCATTTCGTGCAGTACATTGCAAAAAATTGCTATTTCTCTTGATAGAGATGGTATTTTGCCCAGGGTGCACGGAAACACTGGAAAACTTCCAGCAAATGCCTTATGCTTTGAAGATAGGCAAAATGTTAAAGATTTTATTCATGAATACGCTACTGAAAATGCTCTCCCTCTACCAGGACGCCTGCCCAACTGCCCAGATCGCACAATGCTGCTCTTGCCTTCTGATAAATCAATTGCACAAGTGCATGATTTGTATAACAAAAGTGCTGAACTGTCCCATTACAGACAGATTTCATTAAAGACATTTAGATCACTTTGGAATGACCTATGTCCACAAATTGCGCTGGCGAAGCCAATGACTGACTTGTGTATGACATGTCAAACATTTGGGTCTAAGTTAAGTCAAACAGGCCAATTTACTGATGAGCAAAAAAATGAAATTGTCATTAGTTATAAGTCCCACTTGGATCTGGCTCACAAGCAAAGAGAACAGTACAGAGAGATGACAGCGAGTAGCAAGCAAATTTTCTTAAATGAAAACTTACATGAAGGTGTGCATTACCATACAAAAATATGTTGGAGTAGCATATGGATAATACTAATAATAATACACTTTCACAAAATGCTGTTATAAAATAAATATGCCTTCTAACCTTGTGAGCTTCAGATGTGCTAACAAATGCTTATTCAATTCTTGTAAACTATTTCTCCTGAAATTTATTGTCTCCTTTTTAATTTTTCAAAACTCAGTTTTGTTTGTTTGCAGGGGCCGAGCCTTGTAGCAGAGACATCTGCTACCACTATTCATGGGACTTTGCACAGAATGTGCATTTCCCCCATCATGCACAGCAAGTGGGACCAATATACTTCTGCAGCCCCAGAAAATGCCATGTCTTTGGCATGTGTGCAGAAGGGTCAGGTAAAGGCATACTGTTATCTCATCTTCTCAGCAGAATTGACAAATTAACACCCCTTGGGATCAACTGAGTTATATTCCACATATTTGAATATAGCAAACACACACACTAAAATGCCATTATTTTTTTATCCAGTTATTAATTTTTTTAGTCACAGTAATTGTGTTAATTTGACTGAAAGGTAGAACCGGTTCCGCTTCTGGTGTGAAATAATAAAAGAGTAAATTGCAATAGTTAAACAATAATAATTTATTAATTTATTGCTTATAAATCTCATGATTTAATTGTTCTTTTGTTGCAGTACCATATTGATGTTTTTTCAATCTTTTGTTGCAGTACCATATAAATTTTGTTACAAAATCATTTCAAGCTGTTTTTTTTTCACAGGAAAACAAGTGTTCTATCTAATTGATGAAGCAGAACTGCAAGGGAAGGGTGCTGAAAGTGTTGTCAGCTTGGCTCACCATCATTTCCAACACTTTGGTGTTGGAGAAAAGCATGCAGAGGTAATAATATAACAATAATAATAATAACCTATTTGATTTAAATACATGCCTTATGTTGCCTGCAGTATTTTGTTATTTCTTATTGTATTTCTGTTAGATATTTTATCTGTTGTCAAATTTAATTAATTTTGTAGGAACATATCATTCATTAAAGTTGACACGGTGTCTGGAGCCTACTTTTTATGCCTCCATCTTCGAAGAAGATGGGGTATATTGTTTTTGGCCTGTCTGTCCGTCATTGTTTCTTTCTGTGTGTATGTCTTAAAACTTTTACCTAGGGTAAAGTTTTGTCATAACTTTTGCATTATTAATGACAGCATCTTGATACTTGGCATGCATGTGTATCTCATAGAGCTGCACATTTTTAGTGGTGAAAGGTCAAGGTCATCCTTCAAGGTCAAAGGTCTAAGGTCAACAAAAAAATAATTCAAAGCGGCGCATTTGGGTGCATTGTGTTTCTGACAAACACATCTCTTGTTCATTACTCTTTATACAATAAATATATCTCCTTTTGCATTGTGATAATTTTCCACAGATTTATGTTTACTGGTTAAATATTTCATGGTATAATGAATGTCAAGGTTTAGTATATGTGTTGTTTTGATGCCATATTTTAGAAATGTCTTGAACATTCAGTTTCAGTTTCAGTTTTAACATTAATTTAATTGCTGCTTTCATCTCATATCAAGGGATACAAGTTATTTGTCATTGACATTCATAAAACATGACTTCAGTATTGTGGCATTTTAATTTCAATTCATAATTTTGGTTGAAACGGCCCAGAAAATAGAGCAACTTTACTTCTATTTTGCTGAAGCATTGTTTTGCAATTTCAGATCCACTTTGATAATGCAGTTGGACAAAACAAGAACCACACAGTGATTTGGTATGCCATGTGGCGGACTCTGACAGGTATGCGTTTTGAATTTTCTTACTGATGAGTTTGTTTAAGTATCCATAAACACAAGAGTTTGGTGATTTTTATGTTTAATCTCCCCTCGAAGAAGAGGGGGTATATTGTTTTTGGCCTGTCTGTCTGTCATTCTGTCTGTCCCAAAACTTTAAGGTCAAAATATGGAACTTTAAGGTCAAAATATGGAACTTTAAGTCAAAATATGGACATTTTATTTCAAAGCGGTGCAGTAGGGGGCATTGTGTTTCTGACAAACACATCTCTTGTTTGTTTTTGTTTTATGCCCCCGGTAGGGGGGCATTTAGCAGTTGAACTGTCTGTCAGTCTGTCTGTCCGTCTGTCCGTCCGTCCGAAAACTTTAACATTGGTCATAACTTTTGCATTATTGAAGATAGAAACTTCATATTTGGCATGCATGTGTATCTCACGGAGCTGCACATTTCGAGTGGTGAAAGGTCAAGGTCATCCTTAAAGGTCAGAGGTAAAAAATAAATTTAAAAATCTAAGCGGCGCAGTACGGGGCATCCGGTATCTGACAAACACATCTCATGATAAATTGTGATGACCTGTCAGAACCATATAAACATATCATTAAAAATGTGTATTAAATAGCAGATTCATTGTTATGACAATGTCACCTTGCATTTGCAGGACTCCATGAAACCATGAGCCTGAACTGCATGATTACTGGACACACCAAGTTTGCCCCAGACTACCACTTTGGCATCTGGAAGCTTAAGTGGAGGTCATCCAATGCAGAGACCATGGAGGAGATTGCTGGTAGTGTTACAGCTTCATCAAAGTCAGGCCACAATGTTCCACAGCTGGTGCAAGATGACAACAAACCGGTTGTCTTCTTCTCTTGGAAAACTTACCTAGAACAGTTTTTCAAGCCATTGAAAAACATAACAAAGTACCACCATTTTACTATGGATCGGTCGAAACCAGGTATTGTTACCTGTAAGGAGAACATTGACTCGGAAGGAATGTCTTTCAATATATTGAAGCCTTTGAGTCCGGCAGCTGGAGAACTCCCACCCACCAAACCAGCCCCGGGCCTTGACCTGCGCAGACAGTGGTATTTGTATGACTCAATTAGCCCATTCTTCAGAGCATACAATGCCAGGGATATTGTGTGTCCAAAACCATCAAAGCCAAAAGTTAAAAACCAAGGAATGGACAGTGACAGCCTACCTAGAAAAAGGAAGCACAGCCTTTAACCGTTATCTTAACACCATGGCAACTAAAGTGTTCCTTCAATCTTGTAGTAATACATCAAGATTTATCAATGTATTTCATCCATTTAATGTGAGGTTTTACACATGACAGAGATAATATTAATTTAAATATCGGTAGTGTTACAGATGAAACACAAACATTGCTGTTATGTTCAATATAAAACTTGCTATGACATATTTTTGACAAAGTGCCATTAAGTTTGTGGTCTCATCTTTTTCTAAATGTAAATATTGTTTTAAATTTTCGTTTTAAAGATGTGCATACCAACCTGATTTAATGTGTGATCAAACATGTGTTTATAATGTTTGCCATTTATTTGTTGAAAGATAATGCCACCTTTATTCGATTATATAAGGCGGAAAGAATAACAATTCAAGTAGTGTTTCCATAGCAACAGGAAAATTCTTAAGGTTAATTATTAATAAGTCCAGTTTACAACAACAAATAAAAAGTATATTTATATATATATTATACAGTTATAGGCTTACACTCCATGGAATCTTTAAAAAAGACTCACCTTAATTTGTATGTTATGGTGAAAAAAACTTAATATTTTACACATTATAACATACTTTAAAATGTCCAAATAATGCAACCCGGTTCAGTATTGTTACTCTATGTATCAAAATTATGGCTTTTTAAGCAGGTTCAATGTATTTCTCTCCTAACATATTTGTTTAAATACTATAAAATGGTTAGTTTTATCATTTCAAACCATTTAAGGTATATTTTTACCACGGTTGCCATGGCAACCGTTTTAAGAGTACATTTGAGATTGTTATGGAATCATCTTAAAGGAATAATATGTTCTGGGTTGCAGTAGATTTATTCCATTACTTGTTTGTTGGTTTGAAGTTGTTAACATTGAAAGTTTACAATAACTTGTAAATAAATTATTTAAAAGTAACAGCTTGATGTTTCTCGGGTTTCCCATTTCTTCAGTTGCACCTTATGTAGGAAAATCGTCATAACTTTTTTATTTTTTGGATTTGTACGCTCAAATTTTAGATTTAGGTTATTGAATAGTCCTTTTGTTTGAAACAATAAAAATCTCATTTTGTGATTCTTGAGCCAGAATAGTCACTTTCCCATTCCCTCTCATATTATGTATTATTATTTCATCTTGTGCGATGGAGAAAGATCAGTACATTATAGGAGCATATAATATTACGGTCCGCGTCACTGTGCCGTGAATCCAGACTGGAATGTATATGTGATATCATGACGTGTTAGTATTCATCAGATCAGCCCAGTCTGTCAGCACATAATATCTCTGTTGACAGGAAATTAAAAACCTACACTGGTGTTGTGCTTGTGCAATGTAGTAAACGACCAATCAAGGTAGTATTTGTTTCCTCCATAAAACAAACACATACAGCCACAGGGCAGTTTTGTCTCTTGATAAGTATTGTACAGATACCAAAACAGGAAGGTTTTGACGTGTCTGTTGTAAAACTTCACATGGTAGAGATCTGAACACCTTATCTGAAGAATTCAATCCGGACTAGCATACCACAAGACACAAAACCATCGTATTGCTGAACCAACATGTTAGCTTGTGAACAATGTAATCTTACGCATAAGGAAGTAAACATAATTTCCTTCACTCCGATTGTGACCAAACAGGCTTACTCGTTTACTAACTTACCTAAGAGCCTTGGAATAATATGAACAATGCTTTAACATGCTATGTCAAACCAGTGTATAACTTCACCAACAGGTCAGCTTGTAAACAATTTAATCTTAAGCATAAGGAAGTAAATATAATTTCCTTCAGTCCGATATTGTTGGTATCAAACACGCTTGCTCGTTTACTAACTTACATGAGAACCTTGCAATAATTAGAACAAGGCTTTTACATGCTCATGTCCTCTACCAGTCAAACTCTGTGAAGATTGTGATCTGTACAGCCCTCTTGATAAGGAACGAGGTTATGAGTAACAGAATTGTTCAAAAAGGGAACAAAGAAGTAACAAAGAAATGTATAATGATTAATACTTGCAAAAATTATTATGAGTTAATGAATATTTTATGAAGATATCACTACCAATAATCTATTGGACTGATGCCTGTTTAATATTATAATGACACAATAAATCGACGGACGTAGCAAGTAAAATGTACTATTTGCGAATTTCTAAAAACAGAAGGAGGTATAATTCTGCTTAATTGCAAGACAGAGACAAGGAACTTGGTCAGTGACCTCACATAATGACCCAGAATACGTGTG
This sequence comes from Dreissena rostriformis, assembly GCA_007657795.1. NCBI lineage: Eukaryota > Metazoa > Mollusca > Bivalvia > Myida > Dreissenidae > Dreissena > Dreissena rostriformis. Next base: position 9,423 of record VMBQ01003405.1, read on the forward strand.
AAGTTTCAATTGTAGTTGAAACAGTAAAATGGAGAAGTTGCTCGTTTACCAGAGAATTACACGGACGCAGAAGCCAATATGTGGTAGAGTAGAATAGCTCTGGCAACTCGGTCAAATGTATAGCTAAACCAGCTGTAGTGTTGCTTAAGAAATAATATTTTTATACCATGATTTGTTGTCGAATAACCCACGGTAAGGAGATGCGTATGAATTAAATCACGAGTGATTTGATAACACGCATCTATACTCCTTACTGTGGGTTATTCGACAACAAACCATCATAGAAAATTATTATTTCGATTCTAACACGATTCTGATTGATTTGGTTCAAGCTTTTGGACTTGAACTTTATTTTTCAATAACCCGCCTTTCTTAGTACAAAGTTCACTATTTAGTGACGTCATTGAATCGTAACAAACATATGACGTTGTTTTCATTCATAACAAAAATCATTGAAACTAAATGACGTCACGTTTTTTGATGCTACTGAAAAGCTGACATGCTATAAATGTTTTCTTATTAACGTTTCGTAACAAATAACATTCTTTGTAGGCGTGGCTATGCCGCCTATCACCAAACATACAATTTGTTGTTTCATTACACTTATATACATGCTACATTTATTACATTTCTTTTAGAGCGGGTTTTAGCACGTGCGTTTTACTGCAATATTTTCTTTATTTATTCGGAACTATTTTCGAAACATTAAGCTCCGCCCATAATTATTGCAGAATAACCCATGGACGATTTTCTTCTTTGTTTATATGAAATTTGGCACGTGCCGTGTTAGAATTTGTTATATAATACAAAAAGGTCTTACAATGAGAAATCGGATTGCATCGCAACAATAAATTCTATTAAACATTTAAAGGGACTGTCCACTAGATTTTGGCATGTATTGAAGCATGTCATTTAATGCTCTATATTGATAAATTCAAACATTTGACCTAAAAATCTGCAGTTAAAAAACAAGAATACAATTTAAAAAGGGAAAAAAAGTAAACCTCATCAGGGCTCGAACCAGTGACCATCGGGGTCCTGGAGTAAAAACCAATTAGACCGCTCGGCCATCCTGACAAGTATGTACGATAGCCGTATTTTATACCATATATAAGCAATCCTCGTAGTTTTACAAAATATAGCGACAATAACAGAACTTTCCAAATTATTCAATCGTTTCGCGTCGAACGACGCTTTATGATTTTGAGGTTTTCAAATCGTCAAAAGATGCATATAATGGATATTTAAGAGCATTGTAAATGGTCAGTATTACTATTTCCTCAAAAATATCATAACAAACGCGAAAATTTGCGAATATGAAACAACTTTTTTTAATTTTGTCAATTTACCAATCTGTTGGACGGCCCCTTTAAT
>VMBQ01003405.1:12642-48971 GCA_007657795.1 Dreissena rostriformis
AAAAAAATGACGTCATTTCACAGTAAAAAGTGAAAATTATCGATAATTTTCACTGTTAATTTTCACTGTTTGAAACATTGAAATTATCAGTTTTCATTCACTGATATTTCTCAATAAACCACCGGAAAGCATAAAATAAATAGTAACAATCAAATATAAGATATTTTTACCTTGCATAAAGTTATTAAAGCACTACAAATATAGATCCTTTATTGGATAAACCACATTCGTCGATTTTATCATATTCGCGCATTTGAAATCATCATTTATTTTCAAATGAAAAATGCTACTTGAAACAGTGACATTTCAGACAATATTTACTGCATTCATAACATTCAGTATATTTAAATAAACATTTTGATTTCAAATAAAAATATAACCAGGGAAAAGTAACATCATTAATTACTTGTGGTCTGGCGATAATCGGCCCAAAAATAATTTACTATTTTCTAAAGCATATTGTATATCTAAATACTAAAGTTTTGAGACGACATCAAGAATAATAATACATTCAGTATATTATATAAACATTATGTAAACTTATACAACAAAACATATGTGGTGTCGGCATGGTTATATTGTTTGTTGTGTGTAGCCCTAAAACAATATTCTGGCACTTCGTCATGTTCGCGGATATGAATTTAGAGTTGGAAAAATGATAATGTCTATTAAATTGTTATATTTTGAGACAATACTAACATATTTAACACATATTGTGTATTTTTTTATTAAACATTGCAGAAAAAGTGTCGATATTGCCTGTATTCGTCGATATCCGCACGTTTCGGTCAATCCGCGGATAGGAGTCATATTCGCATTTTAGACGGACCGCTTTTTACCCGGGATACTCGTGATACCTACCCGAATGGGAGACAACTTCTTTATTACGAAAAGACCCAATAGGTTTAAACTAAACTAAACAGCATAAGTTCATATTAGTGTGTGTTTTTTTCCGATGTAATCGTGTTCTGTACAGTTGTTGTATTTAACATTTTGTTTCAGCATATGAAAATATTATACTTGCATCAGTCTGTTAGATTATTGGCAGTGATAAGTTCATAATTGATCCATTAACGGATACTTTTTTTGTGCAAATATAAATAATTATACATTTTTGCGTAACCCCTTTTCCCCTTTTTGAAATATTCTGTTACTCATTACCTCGTCCCTAATCAAGAGAGCTTTACATAACACAATCTTCACAGATTTGGACTGGTAGAGGACATGAGCATGTAAAAGCCTTGTTATAATTATTCCAAGGCTATCGGGTAATTTAGAAAACGAGTAAGCGTATGTAGTCACAACATTATCGGACTGAAGGAAATTATATGTTCTTCCTTATGCCTTATATTTCATTGTTCACAAGCTAACATGTTGGTGCAGTTATACGCTGGTTTTGTCTCTTGCGGTATGCTAGTTCGGATTGAATTGTTCAGATTAGGTGTTCCGATCTCTATCATGTGAAGGTTTACAACAGACACATTAAAACCTTCCTGTTCTGATGTCTGTTAAATTCTTTTAAAGATGAACTTCCTTGTTTGTTTTGTTTTGGTGTAGTGAAAATAACTTCCTTGCATCGTTGTTTACTTCATTGCTGTCAAGTAAAAATATCACATTAACCATTGTGTGAGATAATGAAGAGTACAAAGCTGTATTCATTGTGGTCGATATTGTCTGATTTAAATCAAAGATTAGCTTAGTTCAGGGGAATATGCCCTTGCCAAAAAAGACGTATTTGGTTGAGTCCGGGTTTAATATGGTATATAGTAATCACTTAGTCGCATTAGTTTTTGCATCGGTATGTTTGTTCCGATATCTGTCCGGAAGTCACTTGTTTGTATGCATTTAAGAATTTTCTTTAAAAAGACAATAGAGTTTTTTTTACAAGCACCAATTGTATTGGATTTAGGAATACCATGGCACAAACATTACGCAAGCCTATATGGTATTCGATTAGCACACAAACCACATTGTTTTCTTTAAAGACATACTCGAGCATACCAGTTCAAAACACAGCACTGATTTTCAAGCTCTTGCATCAGTATCGAAGGGGTATAAATCACACTTAGCGATCGATCTACTTCATGTTTTATGATAGGGTGTCAATTGTGATGGTGGTATTTTAAATGGAATTAGTGGTTGATGCTATTGCTGTTGTTATAATAACAGAACACAATAAACTACTGTGAAAATTGTTGTAATTAAAAAAGAAGAGTGTTTGCGGCTTGAATAAGAAGCCTGTACAATTTAATGGAATATTTCATAATAGTATTATCAATTAGCTTCTACATTCATTGCTATTAAAAGGTCTTTGGTATTTACTCTTGATATATAGCTAACTCAACAATTTATCGTCTATGCTATTTGTGCAATCAATGTCTTTTAGCGTTTATATATGCAGGAGTGTGAGTTTTCCGCGTTTTCCCGCAGATCTTGTTAATCCAAGGGTAATTTCTGAGATTCGTGTAAATTCGCAAACACTTGGAGTGACCGATTCCGCATATGTTATAAGCGGTCTAGAAAAAAATCCGATTTTAAAACCTTTCTCTATAATGGCAAAATTAGCTGTATATTGTACGAGAAGCATTTATGTAATGAACGTTTTGAAACAATGAAATCTATCGAAAGAAAGAATGACTCGCACATAATTTCTGTAATTTTCAAATCAGTAAATAAAAAATGAAAATGAAAATTGATAGAGGAAACCTTAGATATAAATCAGAACGCAATACTAGTTTCTGAATGGTTATGGTAACTGTCCAGGTAAACCGAAGTCGGAAGTCGGTTCCATCATCAACGTGAAAAAGGTGAACTATAGATCCCGATGGAATTTGCATTTAATTGCGAAAGTACATACTTTTTTAATTTGTTTTGTTTAATTTTATTTTATCCGTAAAATATTACAGACATACATACATGCATATAATAATATAATATACATAGTATTTTAAGGACAGGTATTTGATGGGTACATAAACAAAGATATTCCGTAAGATATTACATACATACATGCAAGCATGTTATTCACAGGGTATAAATCAGAACGCAATACTAGTTTATGAATGGTTATGGTAACTGTCCAGGTAAACAGAAGTCGGAAGTCGGTTTCATAATCAATGCGAAAAAGGTGAACTATGGATCCCGAAGGAATTTGCAGTAAATTGCGAAAGTACATACTTTTTTTAATTCTCTTTTGTTTAATTTCATTTTATCCGTAAAATATTACAGACATACATACAAGCATATAATAATGTAATATACATAGTAACCATGTTATTCACAGGGTATTTTAAGTACATGTATTGCAGTAGAACACACATAAGTTTATACACATACATGCATATACAATTGATAGTGTTTAATATTCCTAGAACTATACCAACGAAAACTAATTTTCACAAGCATATTATAAAGCTTTAGTTATAAGTATGTATATTTTTTATCTGTAATATATATATACTATAACAACAACACTAATGTGCATATTCATATTATGAAGCTTTAGCTACAATTATGTATATCTTTTATCTGTAATATATATAAACGCTCGAAAGGTAACTTAAGTTCTGAATTGCAATGTGTAAAATACATTAATAATGTAGAAAGTACATAATTTATCAGCATCGTTCACATAGTTCGAGAAACAAAATGATGAACATTACAAATATTCACTCCATTTTATACTGTTAAATTTCCATCCTTTGTGTGGGATTGTGAGGTGTATACTGTTTTTTTTTTAAATAAATCTTGTTGTTAAGTTAAACTACGTGTATATTTGTATATATGTTGTATTAGGTTTGTCAACCGATTATGTACATCTCCAAATCATACAACATAATTGTCCTCTCCACAGACTTATCCGTATTCACACCCCTAAAAACCTTTTTAACACTGCTGAAGGCACATGTTTAGATCATATGAGCACAACCTGCTTTTTGACCATATAATGACCATATTGATGATGTGTACGGGGAAACAAACTACTGCATGATCACAGCAAAAGTCAAACTGTTCAAGTAATTAAATATACACAAATCAAAACTTCATTTGCACCAAATTCTCTAATTGGAAATTGTAATAAACTCACAAGAGGACATAGTAATACTGTGAATATTACGGCATGGCACTTTAAATCATACCATATCATCAACAACACAAAATTGAATAACTAAGAAGAGTATAATTCAGGACTTATTATTATTATTATATTATACGAACGTTTCAAATATATGTATACACTCGCAGATATGTTTTGTCGCCGCCACCAACAACTGCGAGTTTATCAAACGTCTCATTAAAGCATAACCCGCGAGGTGTATCTAATTCCTTTAACAATAGAGACCTTATGTACGTACCCGTGGGACTGATTTGATGTATGTTGTCACCTTGTAAACATGCCACATATACATTGCCACTAGGATCCACGGCACATTGCAATGGAAAGATCAGATTTTCGTGTTCATAATCAAATAATAGTAGTCCCTGTAAATTCATGGCAGTTATTTCGTGTAAGAAATATTTGGAAATAAACAATATACAACTATTAAAATTCTTCGCAAGGTAAATCGATGACTTCATACATGTTATTATTTCTGTGCTGAGACTGTGTAACACAGTCCCAACATTATTTAGAAAGTCTATTTGTCCCTTAGAACTTGACCAACAGATGTACTGGTTGAATGCTGTATCCCTAGCGACATCGTCATAGGGGATACTCGTCTTCATTTCCGTCTCAACGTGTAAGTTTCCATGGCGAAGCTGTGCAAATGAAATCTTGCTTTCACTTGGCAGAGTAATCACCATGTCAGTTGCGCCAGTCTTACAAACTGACGAAGGAATCGACTGACATGTGAACTTTGATACTACAGTTGTGCTGTGTTCGTCGAATACTAATAGAGACGGTTTCATATTGAATGATATTACAATCCAATGTTCAATCCACATGCATCTATCTGGTGTATTATCCTTTTCAATAATTTGTATATCATTGAGACTTAACTCAGATGGAAGGTGTAGAATTCGTTTAGTGTATGGTGTGGTTTGCTTGATATCGGTGTCTGAACCAGTATCACAAACAATGTCGTTAATCCGCAAAGAATTCCTGAGTTCGATCAGTAAAGTATCCAGACGAGTATTTGCAGTACATTTAAAGGCAGACCGAGTTCGACTTCTTTCACAAACATCTACCGATGATTTCAGACGAGGCAGTAATTCTGTGTCGAGTTTACGTTGCAATAAAACAACGTGTTCTTCTGTTCCGAACTTTTCAACTTGTTCAATATAAGACGATTGGAGTTCAATGTCATTTAAAATCTGACGTAAGCCTTTTCTTTGTGCGCCCGTTGTTTGAAATATCATTTTCCTTTTATTAGCAATTGACGATACAACGGTTTGCTCAATCCTTGTATACGTGTCCAGTAGTTTCTGTTTTAAACCTTGAAGTAATAACATGGCTTTGCATTCGGTTTCGAATATCATGCATTCGTGCTGGTGTTCATGTTCTAAAAGATTCTCGCTTTTCTGTTGCATTTCACGCAACACTGTTTTCAACCCAGAACAATCCACGTTGATGCCATGCAGTTTGTCAGATAATAGTTTTACTTCCTTGCACTTATTATGGTTAGCCATTGTACACTTTCTACAGCATGTTACATCGTGGTCTTTGCAAAAGTAGACCACCTCTTCTTTTTCGTGATTCGGACACGCAATCAAACTCTTCAAAAGCTCCTTTATCTCTTGGGGAGGAAAATCCGTAAGGTCACACATTTTGTGTTGCTTCAACATTTTTATTCTCCCATGATCCTGTTTACACTTTTCACACAATGGTTCCTGACAATCTGTACAGAATACAACTCCCTCTATCTCTATGGTGTCTTGCAGACACGGTCCGCACAATTGCTTGCACACAGACATTTTACACGATAGTGGCGCAGCGTTACATATGTGTATCGGTGATTTAAATCGAAACTAGAGGGGCGGTATAACCTGGTTTAAACACGATTAGTTGTGAATTCGTTCTTCTTTAAACATCATGTGAGCTAAATGGTAACGCTTTATCAGCCATTCGTATAATCACACTTAACAGAGCGATACAGTGCGGCTTTCATCTTCATAATCATCATCATCATCATCATCATGAGCAGCTCTCCTCCACCTCTTTTTTATAATCGTTATGCTTAGAATCCTATTTATAAAAATCTTAATTATCATAACCATCCCCGTGATCATCGTTTTTTGCATAGTTTTCATTTAATCGTAAGTATTAGGTTTAAAAATCAAGGGACCCAGAAAGAAGGAAGTGAATGTGTTACAAGGGATTTGATTACTGTTTGCAGATTTATGAACATTTTCGTATGCAATTAGACATTGTCGGTTGCATTTGTAGTCAAATGCATGGTCGGGCGCTGTTAAACAGCCCTACCTCACGTGGAGGTGTTAAAACACATTTTTTTTCATACAAGTTGTTTTTTGCATTAAAATCGAGTGCTTAATATTTTCTTCGGTTGATAATATGTTTACGCATAACTTGCGTATTTGAGTGGCAACGCACAATAATCCACTTAGATCACAATAAGTCGACGTTTTGTGACACCTCTAATCAAAACGGTTCATATCACACATAAAGGGAACTTAATCTCTTTTGCGCCTCTGAGAATAGTATACCCCAGAAAAGAGAAGATAGTCAATTAATCGACTTGATCTTAATGATATAAAACATATAATTTAACCTATTGTTCTATTGTACATTGTATCAATCCCGAAAAGGTAAATCTGCATATGCCGAGCTGAACACTGCACTAAATGCTTATTTCAAATAAGGGGGGAATGTGTTATTTATCGTAATGTTAAACACCCGCTGCAATGTAATAGTAATTTGCTTTGACATTATGACTAATCGATATGAACTATAAAAATCCATGATACATCGTCCTTAAATTTCTTAGTTTGTACACATAAAGAAAACATGTTTTTATAAAATATATTTTGCGATACTTAAATAAGTCCAAGGAAGGCCTGTCGGTATCACCAGAAGCGATATAGCGATATGACAGTATACTGATCGTTTTGATGTTGGTAATTTATCCATATGTCATTGTTCGTACTTGCTGCTAGTCACGAAAATCAGGTATTTTGATACGCCTTTACAATAGCAGTCATGTTTGAAAAGTCTGACATTTGTTTAAACACAACCTTCTCAAAATACATCTTTTAGTACCGGGTTACTTTGTTAATACGTCAATAAGTGTAATTATGTATTGATAATGGTACTTTATGCAGTGACATATGATGCAACACGATATGCAGTATTGAATCGAAGAAACTCATTGGAAAGTCCCTGTGAAGTTTACTTTAATTTCCAAAATTGCAATTCATTAAATGACTTGGTCTCTAGAATGTATTTTTCCATGATAATGTATTCATCATTTCAGCAAGCGAGTTTCTACATATATACGACAAACAACATTGACTTACAGCATATCTTCAACAGGTCTGCAGAAATTGTGTACTATGTCGTAAAATAGGTCAAAGTTTAATAGCAAATTTAAGATAAGTGTTTTTCAATGCAACATAAACACCTACAATTCATTTTAAGTGTTTTAAATTTTAGACGTTTTTATGGTCACTTATTTAATAACCATCAGTATCAAAGTATCATATTTGTTGTTTGGTTTAAAGGGGCGTGCCCATGACAAAAGCTCAATATTAAAAACAAATGTGAAAATGAACCATATTGTACTTTTTCTCATACTGTTTTATAAATCAGTGAGATTATATGACGAATAATCTCCCAAAAACATCTTATTTAAAAGCATTTTGCAAAAATTGAGAAAAATCAAAAACAATTTTATCTTTGAAAAACTGACAAAATATCTCTTGATATGATAGTTCTATCACACACCAGACATGTGTCCTAAATACACAGCATTGTAATTGATTAACTTTAACTGTGTACAAATTATAGTACTCATCACTTATGTGACGATACAATACCATGGAGAGTATCTTGGTTCCATTTTCATAGTTCCTTATTCCTTATTCGAACTAATAATTGTAAAAAATACGGTATTTTAGAACTTTTCTTTTTTTGTCATTCGTGGTTTACAGTCCATTTAAAGAAGGGATTTATCGAACACTGCTTAAACACGAGGCAATGCAGAGTGTTTAAAAGTTTTGTGCCGAGCATCACAAACTTCTCAATATACAATATTCACCTGATTGGTAAAATTATTTCGTTCTTATCTTGAATACAACATGACACCAGGTTAAATCTTAGAAATACATTGTTACCACTCTAGAGACTAATTTATGACTCAATTAAAATGAAACTTGGTCAGAATGTTGATTTGTTCAATATCTAACTTTGATCGTTCCAACGTAGTCAGATGGAACTCAAACGTTCGAACTCTTAAAGTCCCAACTTCATAAGTCAAACCCTTACATACGCTCATCCTATAAGCTACCACTTATCGACTTATGAAGTCCTGACTAAATAAGATAGAACAAGTGGGCTCTCGCACGTTACACGAGCATTGAACCGTTCTACCGATATTTATGTTTGTTTTTTTATAATGTTGATAATACACCAAATAACATTATCGTATCGTTTTGCAAATACAATACTATTCACAAAATATACCTAACAGCAGAACGAAAAATTAAAGTGTGCAAACTAAAGTCAGATAAACTCAAATAAAAGTTACTCTAAATGTATGTTTGCGAACAAATAGTGAAAACTAGGTTCCCCTGCTATGTCAGCTCCTCTACACAAGGGCCGCATAAACAATTCTTTAACAGACATTTGACTAAACAGTGTCCAAAAAAATCGTCTTCGCTTATCGTTATGCAAACATGCCTGTGTAGCACAGGGTATTCCATGCCTAGGTAGACCAATCAATGTACGCGTTCATGCTAGAAATATAACTTCCTCTTTAACTACATTTGGATCTTGTTAAGATAGCATACAGCGTGTACGTCCCTTGAGATAAAGTGTATATGTTGCACGAGTCACTCGCGATTAAAATAAGTATACATGTATATAGTGTGCTCTCACCATTAAATGTATGCAAATGTATATTATAAAACAATACTATAACCCCTGAACAGAAGGTTTGAGGGGGCATATCGAGGTATAATATTGTAGTTTTTTGTGTTAAATAAGATTACATGTATCACTCATTCCGTATTTGTATAATGTACGCTAAAGACATTCATCCCGGGAACATAAATCGCGGGCTCGGAAAATAAAGTTGTAATGCTAACATCAGTATTAATGAACTTACTATAAGTATCGATCTTCTCATGCTCACTTATATATAAAAGGTATATTATGTTAAGTTATTTAGGCTTGAGTTCGAATCCCATCAAAACATTTTTTTAATTATTTAGTTTTTTTTTTCGTTTACACTTTGACTAACATATGGTATAACATGATTATTAAAGGTTGTATGCATTATTTGTAAAGGTGCTTATGTTATGGGGAAAAATATACCGTCGATATGCCCCTTAATGTTGAAACATGTTTAGTACGTACTTGATATTATCCTTGTTATAAATGATCAGCATTAAATAAATATGTGCTCGCTGAAATTCACCGGTCCACGTTGGTTCAGTAACATATTGAGGATTTGTAACCTCGATCAAATACTCAAATTAAATCATTGTGTACAAATATGTGTACTACAGGAACCGAATGGTTCAAGTATCAGTACTTTTATGGGCCTCAATTTATTATTAGTTTAAACCTACTTATTTTAGCTCGATTGCATCGAAGGCCTAAAGCAAATATGAAACGCTCTCGAGTCCGTTTCCTGGGACCATAACCACTACTTTCTCTTTAATTTATTATTAATAGTAAGTACATTCCAGTTCCTTATTCGATTTGAATAAGGAACCAGTTTAATTTTAAATTAAATGTATTCTTGTTATTTTGTTTTGATTTAGTTAAGAATTGTATGCATTATTGTTCTTAAAAACCTTATATCAAATATGTAAAGCGTGAATGAGGAATACGTAACTGTTCCTTATTCCTTATTCGAATAAGGAATAAGGAACTAGGAAAAAGGAACCAACTTACTCTCCATGAATTATTAGTACTCCGCGTTACATCGTTTAGAGGAATACTTTTATACTGACGCACGTAACATAAATAACCGGTTTCGCAAGGTAGTTTGTGTGTTGCCATTTATAGAAGTAAATTGTTTTCGAAATTAGTTCTAGCAAGATCGTCCACTTGGTAACATCAAACTAAAATTCATATTTTGTATATGAGTACACGGGCATATGTATATTGGATACATTTTCTGGTGAATTTTACGAGCATGCCTAACTTCTATTATGAAGAATGGACACATGTTCATTTCAACGGTCAAACGTTTTTTGTCTTAGTGGGGTTTTCAAACTTAAATAGTTGTTCGTAGGTGGCTGCCGTTCTCGTGAAGAATATATCGTAAAATATGTTGTTAATCGTTAATGTAAATTGTTTTCATTCTAAAGTAATTTAATTTTAAATCGCCATTTCAGTTTTAAACCAGCCATGTTTTTACGGTAAATTTATTACAAATTTTACCCAAGCATGCTTTTAGGCATGGAATACCAATGTCATTACATATCCATCAATTGAACTTCTTAATATAGATTGGACTATTATATGCACACATAATCAAGTGTGTTTCAACGAACCGTTATAACAACAATTAAGTAAGGACGAAATAATGATACATATACTATTCTGTTGTTGTTTTTTTCATTTAAGAAAAATGATACTTTTCACTTGACTTCAAATTGGTTCCTTGTAATAAATAAAGGACCACGAAGGTGTGTATGATAGAAATGCAATACTGCTGCAGCTTCTGGAGTTTCACTTCTTTATATTATATTAAAGCATTCAGCTATTGCTTTGAACAGTGATTATTTCTGTTTCCATTCAAGATTATTGTGAAATGACATATATTCTTTTTCCATTAAACCACAACAAGTCTGAATATCTGAAAACATTATCTTCAAATAAATTCAATATTCTCAAATGAAATCAACAGTAAACAAGATATGTGTTTGTCAGAAAAACAATGCCCCCTTATCCGCCGCTTTGATTTTTTTATTTTTTTTTACCTTTGACCTTGAAGGATGACCTTGACCTTTCACCACTCAAAATGTGCAGCTCCATTAGATGCACATGCATGCCAAATATGAAGTTGCTATCTTCAATATTGCAAAAGTTATGACAAAACTTTAAGATTTCTTAAAGTTTTGGACAGACAGACAGAATGACAGACAGACAGACAGACAGGCCAAAAACAATATACTCCTTTTTTAAAGATGGCTGTAACGTAACAGCATATACATATTGTTTATTTTTATAACATAAATATTATGTTATACAATGGTAATTAATAATAAATATTATATTATAATAATAATAAGGGTTCTGTTATACAATGGTTATTAATGATAAATCTTATATTATAATAATAAGAGTTCTATAAAGAAAATATTTGAATGTTAGGAACAATAATAACATAAATGAAGTTTGGAAATTTAATAACAAATCTTTATGATATATTTGCCATGATTATAGGATTTTCTTGCATGAAGAAACATGACATACCTTTCATTCACTGTAAAAGTAGACTACATCAACAATTTGAAAGGTCAAAGATACGATATTCTAAATGGAGGAATCTGTTACTCAGATACGTGTATTATCCCAGTTGATAAAATGGTCAGAGGTATTGACACGGAAATTCTAATCATACTAAGTTATTTCATATATCCATTGATCTATGCCGGTCAAGGGGATTACTAGTATACCTTGTTGTCGCTAGACATACAGAGTGCTGCAACGGTAATCGTAATCCTAGTAAATTATATCTCATATCCATTGGATTATGCATGAAGACAGTACAGTAAATAGTCAAACCAGATATCTAAGAGGATTATTCGATAAATGGGTACAAACATGAATAACTTGGTTACTTCGTTCCCGGGGAGCGTCTTGTTGGAACAACACTCAACCAATCGGCAAATAACACGTGGTAAGGGCAACTCTTTGACCGAGCCAATGGGAAATAAACGAGTGTTCAGTTAATCGATTTGACCAATCAAATATGTTGTTAGGAATATCATTATTTTATGTTTATGTGTATTTCAATATAAAACTAGATGTTGATGAAGAGAGAACTTCAGAATAATCTGCGGTTAGATTTGACAATCGAATAGAGCAGTCACGCTTTCGTGTCGTGGCTGCCATATTGGCCCGCCGCGTTGTTAGATTGCATTTCACGAACATTAGCAAGCGTTATATAAAAAAAAATTCAACAGAAAAAAATCGCGATGAAAAGAAAAACGAACTTTGTTTTGTTCCTGTGTGTTTCCAACGAACAATAATGTGTTTTACGTCACAGGGCATAAAAATTCAGCTATATAAGTATAAACCTCTTCTGTTTGTTGCACCAAAGTGACACAATCCAGTGATCCCTTCTTCATGAAATTCTTGGTTTAATTATGGATTGGTTGTATCCTATTGAAAAAGTAAATACACAATTTTAACACTGTTTTAACTATTTATTGTCGCTTTTAAATAAGTGAATTGTAAATATCTGGTATTATTATCTAATAAGTTTTCTTCAACGTTTACAAAATCTGGTTGGTGAAAACGGGCCCAAAACAATTGAAAAAAGAGGAATATCCAGCATATTCTTGGCTTTTACAAATATAATGCTACGTGCATTTCATACGACCTGTTTTTTACTCATTCAAAATATTGATGAAATACACATTTATTAATATACGTGCCTTGCTAACTTAACAAAGAATATGAAGATAAAATACTTTAAATCAAGAAACAATAAGATGCACGAAAATATAAAAATACCAGTACGATTCAAATGAATTTTAGTGAATAATAAATTTCATTGTCATATAACACACAATAATGAATAGGTCAATAAATGCACGGCATCTTGATTTGCCTGCCAACAAATAAAGTTGTCAATTATGAGGAAAGTAAAAAGAAACTGTAATGTTTAAATGATCTCAGTACTTCAAGGCTGATGATAAATTTAATTTATTTGCGCGAATACTAACGTTTATTCTGTATTCAACTTGGCTTTTAATTTAAGTCTCTGTCTGTAAACGAAAGAATGAGTATTTACGTGTTCTGACTTCTGTGATGTATATGCATTTACTTATGTAACGAAAACGAATCATTTGATCAGTTATACTATTTTTAACCAACTTTTAAAACAATCGTACGCACTATTGAGATTAACAATAAAAAAACAACATATTTTACCTTCTTCTTCCGTGTTTGACGGAACAGATTCCGCCATATTTGTTGTTGTTGTTGTTGTTGTCACAATGCGTGTTTTAATTTAAATTTATATTAAAAATCTATATTTAGTCGGAGAAAAACCGATCCAAGGGTCAGTGGTTCGAGCCTTGGTGCGGCTTACTTTTTTCTTTCTTATTTTTACTTTATTTTTGTTTTATACTGGAGCACGTTATTTCCGATGTTCAAATGTATCAATTTAAAGCATTAAATGAAAAACTTCAAAAAAAATGCAATTTAAGTGTGAACAAGTCCCTTCAAATATAATGATACTTAACGGAGCGGTACAGTTCGTATGCTATCTACATAATCTGCGTCAACGTTTTCCTCATAATCATAATAATTATCATCATATTAATATTAATCAATATTATCATCAGCACCATCGTCATGACTTTTATTTTCATATTCGTTATATAAACTTTACGTATTATGTTTCAAATCGAAAAACTCAGAAAGTAGTTCGTTTTTGTTTTAAAGTGGGTGTCGATTACTGCTTCTGGATCAATGAAGTTATTCACATGCAATGCCACGTTGTCGGGTTTTTTGATATTCTTACTCATGGTCGGAAGCTGTTGAAAATCAAAACGACACTTAAACGCGTTAACCCATATTGTTTGGTATAAAAGTAGCCTAGTGCATATCGTAAATATTGAGTATAATGTCTTCCGTTGATAAAATGTTTAAACATTGCTTATGTAATTTAAACAAATATATGGTTTGATAAAGGGAAAAATGTTCAGCGTTTGTAATGATTTGTCATCAGATTAACACGTTATTGGCATTTTTCTTGTTTTGTGGTGATACGTTGCGCGTTATATGATTTTTCTACTCGTTTATGGAGTGTCTGATATGCAGCGGTGAAAGGGTTATCTAAGTTTTATGCCCGTTAAGATAAGGAGGCCAGAGTTGTTCATTATCAATCAAGATTTAATTGTGTTGAACATCCGGAGAACTATATATAATCTACCAGTGTTAGGAGCAATTGAGATAATCTATCACAGGGTAAATTGAAGTATTCATGTTACTTTGCGCTCTATGAGATTTGTTGGTAACATGTGTAAGGGGGTCTCATTTGCATGTTAGGACTAGATAACGCAGTTTATGTAAACTTAAAATATATTTTTTACAAATTACAACGAGAAAAGTAGCCATTGCAAAAAATAGGTTCTCGATATTTTACCAATTTTTAACGAAATATAATTTAAACACCCTATATAATCTGATACCTACACTAAATGATCTCAACACTATACGTACCACCATTCAAACTCAATGCTCTTATGAGCACAGCATTCTCTTGGTGAGCTTTTGTTATCGCTTTCTGTCCGTCGTTTGTCGTGCATCGTCCGTCGTCAAAGTGTTAACTCTTTGGATGCCACATGTTTTTTCTAATCTTCCTGCAACTTGGTCATTACGTTCATCATAATGATACCCTAGCCGAGGTCGAAACTGGGTTACGTGAAGTAAAAAACTAGGTCACAAGGTCGAATGACGTAAAAAGCTTGTTTACACTCTAAAAGTCATATGAATAATGCAATCTTCATGAAACAGGGTCAGAAAATGTGTTCTTATAAAGACTCGGCTTAGTTTGCAAATGGTTGCGGTTCGTCGAAAAACATGGACGCCATTAATGAGGCCAGATTTCTGTGTAGCTATAGAGAAATGCTTACTCTCTAGGAATCACACTTTAATTCTATAATTTATGACATATGGTCAGAACATTCGCCCGAATTCGAAAATGGTTCCGGTTAATCAAGCAACATGGCCGTCATTGGTTATATGCATTACATTTGAAGGTGTCTATGCTATGGGGGAAATATACCGTCAATATGCACCTTCAAATACAGTTTTTATTTAATCAGTTTACAGAATATTATAACATGCGATTTTGTAGACTGCGAACTTAATGTTGAAACATTTCGGGTACGTACTTAATATGACCCGTGTAATAAAGGAACAGTATTAAATCGATATGTGCTAACTAAAATATAACGGTTTCAGTTGGTTCAGTAACATATATTGATGATGTTTAACCTCTGTCAAATACGAAAATCTAATCATTTAGTTTACAAGAATGTGTACTATAAGGAACGAATGATTCAAATGTCAGTATTTTTATGGACCTCAATTGATTATAATTGCAAGGTGTACTGGGAGAGTTTTCTAATATGACTCTTGAATTGCTTGCTACTTTACTTAGTATTTCTTTAGGGGTTTGGAGAAAGTTTGGTGGTAATAATAATAATAAAGACCGTTGTAGTACGCGTCTTTCTAATAAAGTAAACCACTCTTTCCACATGTCGGCTAACGCATCGGTAAGTATCCTATGCTGCTGGTGAACATCACATCATATCGAATTGCCAACTTGTCAACAATTGTACATACATCACTGATAGTTATACCACAAATGCCATGGTTATGAACAATATACAATGCCATTTATTAAACAACATATGCTTAGAACTACAGTTGATAGTTCTCGTTCCATGTTTTCTTATATGTCACGATATGAACATTTGGTAATGAATGTTTTATCAATTAGCATTACGTGTTTTAAAAACCTATTAAACCATACTGATTTGTTATTAAGCTAAATTGTGAGTGTGTAGTTTCCTAACATGTTTACGTGTAAATCATATTTTATTAATGTCGCGTCAGTTGATTTTTGGAAGCGTGTATGAAAGACCAAATCCTGAGAAGCAACACATGAGCAAGCTGTACGAAAACATCGGAGTTAATGGCGTCATTAAGTGTAAGATAGTTTATTCAAACCAAATGAAAATCATACACCAGTAAATGATTATACATAGTTTTTTTCACCTTTCTACTTAAAGCACACCATTTGCATGTTGATCTTAAATTACAAATTAACGGTAATCTTTCAAAACCATTCTTTAATTAAAAGCAGCTATTGTAGCGCGACACTGTCAACTATTTTTTGTAAATCTTAAACTATTAACAGTTTGATATAATAATAAAAGCATTGTGTAATCATTAACAAATGATTTAACGCCGTCACAAACTGTATGATTATCCTATGTATATCCAACAGACAAAAAGTTTACATGTTTAATATACACCGTACAGTTTTCAATTTAAATATTTACAGATACTGTTTTTGGTATAAGTAAAAATGAGTTTAATAATTCTTCAGTCTACTTATGCTTACAAAGTATATGACTCATTTATGCACACGTATAAACATAACAGACTGATCTGATAATGTCACATTATATATATATATATAATTCATAATTTCTCAATTAAATCTACTTAGTAATAAATACAATTATAAACTTGTATTTTGGTGTTTAAACTCTGCAGAACTGTTAAAACGTGAAATTTACCTAGCAATGTGCCCTCTGTCAATATCACCGGTTTACAGGTCTGCAAAACGTATGTACAACTAAATATAATGAACAAATGCACACAAACTGAAGCTTCAGCAGCACAAGCAGAATGAGAGAAATCTTATTATAATACGGAGTGTTTTATTTATGGCAAGAAACCATTTGCCAAACAGTGATAACGCAATAAGACATACATCTACCACGGACAGCCTCTGAAGACTGAACAAAGGACAACATTTCTAACGTGTACAAGGAATCAAACAACTGAATTTACACAGTATTCATCAAGCTGGTGCAGTTTTCACTTATACGCAAAGAGAACATCAACTGCATCCCAAACGTTATATGATAATAGTTGTATTATAGACTAGCAATACAAGATATCAAAATCTGAGAATATAACGGTATAACAACTTACACAATACCTTACCATCTACATCACACAGTAAATAGAGCATAATTAAGGACTTATAATTATGATTGCATTAAAATCAAACTTTTCAAATATATTTATACAGTCGCAGATAATAAAGTCTGTCTCTGCCACCAACAACTGCGAGTTTATCAAACGTCTCATTGAAGCACAACCCGCGAGGTTTATCGATTTCCCTGAACAATAGAGATCTTATGTACTTGCCCGTGGGACTGATTTGATGTACGTTTTCACCCACTGCACATGCCACATATACATTGCCACTTGGATCCACGGCGCATTGCCGTGGACATATAAGATTTTCGTGTTTATAATCAAAAACCCTGTTCCCTTGTAAATTGATTGCAGTTATTTCGTCTGAGAAACGTTTTGAAAGAAACAATATACCACTATTAACATGCAGCGCAAAATGATATGATGACTTAATGCATGTTGTTATTTCCGAACTTAAACTGAGGCTATGTAACAAAGTCACATCGTTGTTCAGAACGTCTATTTGACCAGCAGTAATTGACAAACAGATGAACTGGTTTAATGCGGTATCCCTAACGACATCATGATAGGGGACATTTGTCGTCATTTCCGTCACCAAGTGAACATTTCCTTGGCGAAGCTGTGCAAATGCAATCTTAATTTCACGTGGCAAAGCTATAACCATGTCATTTGGACCTGTCTTAGAAACTGACCAAGGAATTGACTGACAATTGAACTTTGATAATACAGTTGTGTTGTCTTCGCCGAATACTAATAGAGACGGTGTTATATTAAATGATATAACAATGCAATTGTTAATCATGATGCATGTATCCGGTGTATTATCCTTCTCAATCAGTTGTATTTCATGAAGACTTATTTCAGATTGAAGCTGTGGCATTCGACTAGAGTATGTTCGGGTCCGCTTGATATCATTGTCTGAACCTGTCTCGCTTACATCACATGCAATACCGTCAATTTGAAAAGCATTTCTGATTTCTATCAATAAAGTATCCAAACACGTTTTTGCAGTACATTTAAAGGAAGGCTGAGTTCGACTTCTGTCAAAAACTTCGACCGATGATTGCAGACGAGGTCGTATTTCTTTGTCAATTTTACGTTGCGCTAAAACAGCGTGATCTTCTGATCCAAACTTCTCAACTTGTTCAATATAAGACGACTGGTGTTTAATGTTATTCACAATCTGTCGTACGCTTTGTCGTTGTGCGCCCATTATTTCAAATATCACCTTCTTTTTATCAGCAATAGACGACAGCACTTTCTTTTCAATTTCATCATACGTGTCTTGTAGTTTCTTTTTTATATCTTGAAGTAATGACATTGCTTTGCTTTCGGTTTCGGTTATCATTTCTTCGTGTTTGCGTTCATGTTCTAAAAGACTCTTGCATTTCTTTTGCATTTGACGCAATACTCTTTTCAGTCCAGGAAAATCCACTTTTATTTCGTGCATTATGTCGGACAGTACTTTTAATTCCTCGCACTTTCTGTGGTCAGCCATATCACACTTACTACAGCATGTCACATCGTGGTCTTTACACAGATATACCACTTTTTCCTTTTCATGATTCGGACAGGTAATCAAATTCTTCAGAAGGTCCTGTATATCCTTGGGATGAACATTCGCAAGGTCACATAACGTGTGGTGTTTGGAAACTTTTTTTCTTCCATGATCCTGTTTACACACACTACAAAGTGGTTCCTCACAATCTCTGCAGTACAGAACTCCCTCTTTCTCTATTTTCTCTTCTAAACAGGGTCCACAGAAGTGTGTGTTAACAGACATTATCGGGAGTAGTGACACGGCGTTAACTTTAAATCTAAATCGAAAGAAGGAAATTCTTACCTGACGTGAACATACCTGTTTATTGAATCGTACTTTAAAAGGACTTGTTCACAACTTGGCAAAATGATTTTTACAAAAAGAAAATTCTTCATAAAAGAAAGTAGGTATTATATTAAAACAAGCATAATAAAAAAACATGCTCAGAAAATTGTAAAAATATTCTTGTATTGTTAATCCTCAGTAAAAACCGGTCGAGAAATAAAGCGTGTGTTTCGCTTTACATCGATAATTTGCAACATTCAGTCCCTGAATGTGCATGCAACCCATAATAAACACGGTAAACCGATCGATATCCGCATTTTATACTGAACTACAAGCGCCCGGTGTTACTGTCAAGTAGTACAGACGATTGTTGAATGATAAACAAATGGTTTGAATGATATTTGCTATGTTGTTGCTGTTTTTTTTAAAGAATTTCTTACAAGGGAATGTTTAAATGTGACAATATACTTAATTGATCTATCCAGATATGCAATTGAGAATTGCCCTTCACACGCATAGCGTTTTGGCATGTCGCTAAAAAATGTATAGGCTACACTACACCAATATGTAATAACTTGACTTTAATGATTATTATATATATTCTAGAGGCCTTTCCCCATAAAACGCGTGTTTAGTACATTATTTTATTTACATAACATTAAATTAGCACATTATAAGACAGTGATTTCCTTCTAAGAGAATCGCCGTTTTTCACAAACTTTAGAAGTTCGCAACTCAAATTTTCACAATTTAATGAAGTTTGTGACTCATATTTTCTAAATTCGCTACTATTTTTTTCACAATTTTGTACAGTTTGTGACTCCTTTTTTTCACAATTATTTTTTTTCCATGCTCTAAAACATCCATTTTATGCATCTTTTGACGATTTTAAATCCTGAAAATGATAAAGCGTTACAAACGCGAAACGATTGAATAATTTGGAGAGTTCTGTTGTTATCATTATATTTTATGACATTGCGATGATTGCCTGACTTTTACTCCAAGGGTCAGTGGTTCCAGTCCGGGTGTGGATAACTTGTTATGCCCTCTTTTTAAAAACAAAGGGGGTATATTGTTTTTGGCCTGTCTGTCTGTCATTGTGTGTGTCAGTCCCAAAACTTTAACCTAGGTTAAAGTTTGGTCATAACTTTTGCAATATTGATCATAACAACTTGATATTTGGCATGCATGTGTATCTCATGGAGCTGCACATTTTGAGTGGTGAAAGGTCAAGATCACCCTTCAAGGTCAAGTTCAAAAAAAAATATCAAAGCAGCGCAGTAGGGGGCATTGTGTTTCTGACAAACACATCTCTTGTTTTTTCTTTCTTTAGTTTTTCTTCTTGATTTATAATGGAGCTTTTTAGTGCTTTACATTTATCAATTTGAAGCATTTAATGACAATCTTTAAAACATGCCAAAGTCTGTGAACAAGTCCCTTTAATGACAGGTGTTGCAAATATTTATAATTACTCTTTATGGAGTTCAGGTGTTCAGTAGCCTGGTAGACGCCATGCATATAATTAAAGTTAGAAAACCACCTATACATTTCTCATTTTAAATATCCAAATACTATACCACGACTTTCAGCTTATAGGAATGTCAAATTTTGCATTTCAGGGTATTAATCGCCTAAAGGGATAGTTCACACTTGTTGTTGAGAAAAAAAAATGGGTTGGAAAAGATCGTTACAATATTTTTTAAGTCACCTTGTATAATGAAGAAGTTCCGGAAACATTTTATATTTAGTTCTATTTACCTTACCTGTAATCGTGTAAGATATTTTTATTTGGTATGTAATAAGGGCTGAGGGAAGACACAAATATATTGATCAATGAGGTCTAATATGTTTAGACTGAAAGGTTTGGAAAAATCATCATTGAGCATTAAATTATGTGTATCTGTAGTACAGTAAGTGATTTGTAGCCTGTGATGTAAATCCTGCTATTTGAATTATTTTTAAAACTTTGAAGATTGTTTGCAAAATTAATTGATTTGCATTCAAAAAAGCAATATCGTTTTGATGTTGTTAATGAAACGTGTTACATTAGTATGCTGCTAAATAGAATATGTTTGTACCTACGGGTTAGATGATTTTTCTCCAAAGTTGTGTGAGATCTGTATTACTAATACTGAGTATTACAACTTTTTATGATAAGATATTTAGGATATGGAAAGTGTTATCTGAGCATTTAATAAATTCAGTGAACCCATCGGACCCCTAACATGTCCTTATATTAATCTGATCGCATTCTTAATCAGAAAATTTAAACTTTAGTTCCAATTAATTAACAATATTCTCTGTGAAACTTTTATTAATTATAGAAACAGCATTTTTTAAATTAAAATATGTAATCTGAAATAAAGATATGTGTTACACATGCTATATAGAATTGTAATATTCTTAAGGGATAACACAACCACTTACGATTAAGTTTCCTTTAAGGTTGCTGTGGCATTATAAGTGGATATGGTGTCCGCCTAGCGATCAAGAGGTCACGGGTTCTATCCCCATTGGAAGCGTTCCTTCGATCTCCCCCAAATACAAATACTGGTCCCAGGAAACGGACTTAAGAGCCTTTCAATAAGCCTAAGGCTTTCGATGCAATCAAGCTAAAATTAATAGGTTTAAACTAAGTTCCCTTTTTTGATAAAAGAGCATCCTGCCTTTTTTTATGCTAGATGGAACACTGCTACAGTGCAGGTGTCTGCTTTTAGTTGGAGCAATCGTATAAAGTCATTATCCTATTACATTTACATCCTTTAGAAGGCAACATGGCTAGATTTCAAAGTTTAACATACAGAATGTTATTTTTTGCATTTGTTTTGTTACAAATTTCATAACTATGTTGTATCAAAACAAGTTGACTGAAATGGACCTCACTTTTGGGGAAAATGATAGCTGTTTTGGTAGAAATAACATATGTTTTATTGCAAATTTGATATGTGTTTTCATTGAAAGCTGCTATCAAGCTTAAGTGTTATGCATATAAATGATATTGTATTGTCATATTTTGGTTTAAATTTTTATTTCATCCATAAGTTTCATAGTATTACTTAGGTTATGTAAGAAACCGGGTTATATGGATATTAACATGTCAGGACTGTTTTACTTACATTATAAGCTATATTAATAACTTAAGTAGAGAAATACTTGTTGGTTTCTGTACAATTGTTTAGTCTAAGCTCACATGAAAGCATATTGCTCATGGTGAGCTTTTAGGATGCTGTGTTGTACATGTACATGTATGTCTTGTGTAAATTTGTGAACGGTCGCAAGCACGTTTTATCAATAAAACCCTCGGGGTGGGGAGTCTAAAATAATCTCGTTCTTGTTTTGTCATTTACAAAAACCAGAACACCGTAATGTTCGTTTATTTATCAAGGAAAATGTCTTTGTTACAAGCGAGTGGGAGATATTTACAGTTGACAATTGTATTCACACGAATACTACAATAGCGACGACTTGTTTAAGTAAGCGTTTATGTCAATATTGTTTTTCTTTCTAAATCAGTGTTTTACTTCGACAACGCCTTTGGGAATTTTTGGTATCTTATGGTCATATCACTTTCTGAAATGGTCAGAAGTAGGTGGGATAAAGTAAAACAATAATTTCTGATATTAGTATTCTTTATTAAGTTTGGAACAATAT
This sequence comes from Dreissena rostriformis, assembly GCA_007657795.1. Classification (NCBI taxonomy): domain Eukaryota; kingdom Metazoa; phylum Mollusca; class Bivalvia; order Myida; family Dreissenidae; genus Dreissena; species Dreissena rostriformis. The sequence goes on from VMBQ01003405.1 coordinate 35,226, forward strand.
TCACAACTAAAATAACATATACTTCAGTGAAACATGAACCAGTTCTAATAAAATCTTTCAAAAAGAGTAAATTATCACATTTTTGTCGCCTTATAAACCACTTTCTTCTTTTGAGTCGTAAGTCCTTATTTTCTTCTTTTATTCATAAATCCACTAACACCAGCTGAAATTCTCTTTCTTATCAACAATCCAGTTTAGGCGGAAAGTATCACTCCTTATTAGCCTATGCGGACTGCATAGGCTAATCTGGGATTACACTTAACGCACATGCATTAAACCCCCTTTTCACAGAGCGATGATCAGATGGAAACTTTCAAGGTTCACGTGCAGGTTAGCTTAAACGTATTCACTGCATCAAATATGCATGAGATTGGATTACAAGTTTTTGCAACATTATCTGGATCTTCTCTCAGGTGTCTCACGTGCAGGTGTCTCACATGTTTTTAAGTAAACATTGTATTTAAACATTTTGCCTGTACATATATAACACGAAACGGTTTAATCATTTCATAACCCTCTCCTTGTGTGTGTAATGGTCCAAAACAAGAAAGCGACGCTTTGGTACAAGAGCAACTATTGCAATAAGTTAGAGTTAATAAAAAAACAGCTTTTAGGATTCCATTCTTATTGACGAATGTGTCACATATAATTGATAACACGCTATTTTACTACGCTTCAGGGGCTGTTAAGTTGTAATATTCTACGCACTAAGCACTGACTATGCAATACAGATGCGCAATTAATGGTGTATTCATCTGAAAAGCGCATTGTTGTTTGCGTAGACCTGTCCGACAATTATCGGTTGTGCATAATCACGGTGGTTATTGTCTACTAGCACGTTTGCAATCATGACATATTTAGAAAGAGAGCGGGATTCCCGAACCTGTTCATACCCCACCCACTGCTGCTTATAGAGCGTATTTATATCATTGTGTAAGGTTTATACGACACACATCATAAAGTCGTGCTTTCTCTTTCTTTGATACTTTTATTTAAAAAAACAACAAAGAACAACAAAGACCAACCAGTAACAATAATTAATACAATTGAATTAACCTTTGTTTTTTAAATTAACTATATTTCATTATCAGTATTTTATTTATATATTTTTATTATGGTATAAAAACCGCAGCATCATTTGATGTCAATAATTGATAATTTGTTATGTAAATATTTAAATTAAACCTCGCCCTGCGGAATCATACATCAACTATTCTATGTTGGTAAAAGTATGCTGCAAGTATTCCTAAACTTATTTTATTTGAGGCCTACGTATAGAGATGTTTACTTATTTCTCGAGGATTGGCTGATTTAATTAATTGTTCAGAGTTACGTGAAAATTACTGCTCTGTTTACTTTGCTTGTTTGAACATTGTTAATCACGTGAGCAGGCGTTGACAAAATATTAAAGGGACTGTAAACCACGAATGACGAAAAAAGAAAAGTTCTAAAATACCGTGTTTTTTTTAATTATTAGTTTATATTGATTAAAATATCACGACTGGTATATAACATTACTTGAAAAAGTTGTTTTTTTATTTTTACTTCATGTTTGTATATATTAATTTTTACTGGGTATGTCTACCAGGTAACTACCAGTTAACTATAAATAACGCAAGTAGATTGATCATCATCGTCACGTGGTAAACCCAGGAATGCAAATTGTGCATGCGTAGTGAATTGTATATATTGTATATATAAAATGATCAATCTACTTGCGTTATAAAAAGTGTGTATATCGTTATGTCATCTTTCTCAGCTCCGGGGCGATTATCGATTATCAACATTCGGCCCTGCGGCCCAAACGTGATAATCACCTTGCTTTAACCGATAATCACATGCATTCGAGTCAATTTTGTTACTTTATATAGTAACATAAGTATTAATTTTTATTGCTGCCAACAGTTCGTAGTTTGTCGGCTATAATATGATATTTACTATAACTAGTATCTGATTTAAGTTAATACATAACTAACAGCCTTTTGAAATATTTGTATTACTGTTATCTCATATGCTACATAATGAAGAACTGAACACTCCTTGTTATAATGAATAATGTTTTTCGCACGGTATTAAAAAGAAGACAAGATATGATCGCATAAAAAATGAAGTTTAACGTCATCTTGACAAGGTTTTATATTTCGATTGCCCATGAATATACTTATAAGAGGTCATACTGATCTTTATGGACAGTTAAACAGTACTCGACGCCTTATGTAAAAACAAACATGTCGTAATACATCGTCAGGGTTGTTAAATACTGAATGTTGCAATATAAAAGGTCATAAAAAAGCATGTTTTATAATGCCTGTATTACCTTTAGTACTTAAGCATAAATCAACTCATATCGCATTTTCGTTTTTGTCCAAACCAGTAAGTTATATCAGTGGTCACCCAAGACAAAGCACTGGAACATCTATTGTGCAGGCTTTTAAACGCAGTTAGGGTTCTTGTAGAAAGGATTTACTCTTTCAAGGAAATGTCGATTTGTCTTGCTGTACGATCATTTATACGGGTTTTAAACATTAGTAATGTACTTAAATGACTTTTTTTTCTAAATTATTATCTGTTGTGTTGCCTTACGAAAAGGTAATTCCTGTCTATTCCAGATATATAATAGATATTTGTTTAAGTACTAATTTTATTTATTTAAGGAACGTAAGTGATGGCAGGTTTCGAGTTCATGAATGCATACGACACGTATTTATCGGAAAAGCATGACACGGGAACATATATAACTTAGTTCTTCATTACAACACCATAAAAAGGCAAACCCTTACAATGATTAAAGTGGCATAACGTTAGAATAATTAGAGTGGCATACCATTATAATCATGACAGTGGCATAACATTATAATCATTAAAGTGGAATACCATTAGAATCATTAAAGTGGCATACCATTAGAATCATTAAAGTGGCATACCATTAGAATCATTAAAGTGGCATACTATTAAAATGATTGAAGTGGCATACCCTGAGAATGATAAAAGCGGCATACCATTATTATGATTAAAGTGGCATACCATTAGAATCATTGAAGAAGCATACGATTAGAATCATTAAAGTGGCACACCATTAGAATCATTAAAGTGGCATACCCTTAGAATGATTAAAGTGGCATACCATTAGAATCATTAAAGTGGCATACTATTAGACTCATTCAAGTGGCCTACCATTAGAATAATTTGAAGTGACATATTATTAGAATAGTTAAAAGGGCATACCATTGTAATCATTGAAGTGACACACCATTAGAATCATTAAAGAAGCATACGAATAGACTCGTTTAAGTGGCATACCATTATACTCATTAAAGTGAAAAACCATTAAACTCGTTAAAGTGGCATACCATTAGACTCGTTTTAGTGACAGACCATTAGCATCGTCAAAGTGGCATACCATTAGAATCATAAAAATGACAAACCATTCGAATCCTTAAAGTTAGAATCATAACAAGTGGAATACCATTACATCCATTAAAAGTGGCATACCATTAGATTCATCAAAGTGGCATACCATTATAATCATTACATTTGCATATCATTAGAATCGAAACTTTGTTACACAATGATCATCCTAGACACACCCTCGATGTAAACAAACTATTGACGCATGCTCTGTCTGCACATGAATACATCGATAAAAACAGTGCAAAAATAAAGTTGTTTGTTTGCACTTATAACTTTTATGCCATACACAAGTTATTTCCCATTTTTAATAGGTTTTTGAATGACATAGATTATCCAAATCTCTTGTCAACAGTCTTTCTTTATATGTTAACGTCTATTTTTCGAATATACTCGAATAGAGCGAATATGTTTGCAAACTCAGCCTGAAACAGTAAAACACGTTTCGGGTCTGCTCAGGCTAATCTGGGACGACACTTTACGCACATCCATTAAACCCACTTTTCTCCGAGCGGGGCTCATATTATATACAGAAGATAAATGAATATAATAAAAACGTGTACATAAACAAAATTAACATAATGAAAACGTGAATAAAAGATAAATTAATACAATAAACACGTGTACACGATCTAAATTAATATAAATATTCCCAAATCATTATTATTTTACCGAGTTTAACACATTTGTTTTTTTGTACTTCCGCCAAAACGATGTGCGTAAGAAACTATTTCTGCATTAATTAGTTTTTGAACATATTTAGAAATTGGGGCTTTAAATGTTTATTTAATGAGTTGTCGTTGATGTTTTCTTAATTACGGCTTACATGAGAACGCATTTATAATTTGTAAATTCGACATGACGTCGATGTAATTACTCATGTTATGAATTAATGTATTGCCTTGTCGTGCGTGAAGTGTTGTTTTTTCAATTGCGGTGTGTAGGTTCAATTTTGTTGAATACGCGGTTGTTATCTTTGATAGCTTTTAGTTTTGTTCGTTTGTAGTTCAGCTTATTCAATGCCCGGCGTCCATCTTGCGTGTTACCGTCCACTGCAGTTGTGAGATTTTCCATTTTGAATCGTCCGGTTTATTTATATTATTTTACTTGATAGTTTGACTGATTGACATGTTATGCACATTGTTTGATTGTTCTCGATTGTTCATATTTATAATAAATGTTGTAATAATAGTTATTGGTAATCAATTAAACATATTTACGACCACATCTAGTACGAATTTCCTCGGTTGCGTTAGACGATACTCAAATTACCAAAAATCATCATAAGATACGTCTGTTGCAACGTGCATAATGAGTCATGTATCCCAACTTGTAACTACGTAAAGCTCTAATATAAGTTCATCCCCTTACAATAAAGACTTTATTTTGTGGCTGTTTTATGTAGTGTTTTATGGTTTATACATCCTATTTATAAGAAGGGCATATTTTATGCAATTTTGATGTTCACGTACTAAGTATTAGGTTGGTAACTTTATTTTAAATCATCGTATAAGTTTTGATCCGTTGGTATATTTGCATAACCTTGCCGACTCAAAACAGTTGTGACAGGCCGTAAAGTGGGTTCGGAAGCATGCAAATTAAAGTGTTATTGAAGAGAAACCTGACCACGTCGATCATATATAATCTTGGTTAAGATTGGGGATCATGATTATCAAAACGAACATCAAATACAAGCATTCATAGGCAGTTTTATTTTTCAACGAAGAACAACATCCCTCGTATATGTATGTGTTAGCACGTTGGCATATATATATAAATAACTACATATACGAACATTTTGCTAAACCTTTCAAAACCAAGTGACTATCAGCAAAGCACAACTTTAAGAAAATATGGGCTTTTTATTAAGCCACTAATGCTTTCCCACGAGAAATGAGCGATTCGTAATAATAACTCATTGATAAAGCAATGATCGTAATAATAACTCATTGATAAAGCAATGATCTTTTTTCAGTGGAAGTAGTTTATTCGAAAGATACACCTGTTAAATAAAAATGTAAATTCCTGTCAAACACGATTTTAAATCTAAATTTCGACTAGCACAATTCCATTGGTCCATTACTGTATCAAAACGACCAATAGTTAATAACTCAATATCGCATTGATGCAAGTGTTTGTGTGTCGATTACCGGTCGAAACGATTACATGTGGTCTTAATATACAATTGAATTTTTAAAACTTTTCAAAACAAAATAACTCTCAGCAAAAACAAATTGAAGAAAACTGGAGATTTGTTTAAGTAATATGCAATTTATAAAGCAATGAACTTGTTTTTCACTGGAAGAAGTTTATTCGAAAGCTTAACACAAATCTGTTATATAAATATGTACATTCCTGTCAAAATAGATTTTAAATCTAAATTTACTAGATCGATGCCTTACTATGTAGTTTTATTAATTGTACTAACTAAAGTTAGTCGATGTTCGTATAAAGGCAAACGTTATTAATATCTAACGTGTAAATTATGACATAAAAAGGGGCATTGTTTACATACGAACAATAATTGACAATAAATGCTAAATACTACCTAAGAATAAGTTCAGTGCATTACATGAAGCATTTATAAAATAAATGTCATGACAAAAATAAAAAAAGAGCATATATCCTCAACAATAGTGATGGGAACTTTTTGATCGTCCCTCGTAGTATACATTAATTATGCTAAAGTAATGCATTGCCAACTGTACGTGTTCATCAGGATTTGGTAATTATACAATTTCTCAGTACCAAAGTCATCATCGTTGCCATAAGCCGTAAGATAACCAGGACCAATCTAATTACAATACTTATAATTATCAATAATAATTACCAATGCAGTTAATACCACTTTGTATTCGGCTCAATTGCATAATTGGAAAATATATACATGTATGACCCGCTTCATGCGAATATAAGAGTTATAACGTATATGCGATCAGTGTAGCTCCAGACCAGCCTGCTATTTGACATAGCCAGGTAAAAAGCTAAACTGACCACTAATCAGACTACTACGAAACATGGCGTTACTCTATAGCGGACAGGGTGGCCCTGATCATATTTCGCGAATGGGCAAGCTGGTCTGGAGCAACGCTGACCGCATAAGGCACATTTTCGCATGACGCGGTTCATATGATCGACATTATGATTATATTTCATAACAGCATTATGATCAACTCAATCATCATCGACACGCTCAGAATTATCATAAAAATTGTGTAATGCTATCAGTATAAGTCTTACAATTATTCATTCCACTTCATCCCCCTCATCCTCCTCCTCCTCATCATCATAAGCAACCAATAAATCATCATGCCGTTTCCGTTCTTGAAATTAAGTGACCATGTTGATAAACAACAAACACATCCGTACCAAAGACAAAATCATCATCATCATCAACAACAACAGTGTTATCAGCATATTTGTCGACGTGTTCTAATCATCAACAAAGTCTGTGTGGTCGAAGTCAACCCCATTTATATAATTTTCATAATATTCTACCTTATCATCACTGTCTTCCGAAATAAGAATTCAACATTGTTAAGATTGTCAACATCCTTATTCTTATTTTAATCGCACACATCACACGCATCGTCAACATCATCAACATAACCATCGTCGATTTATTCAGTCACAAACCATCGAGAATACCATCGTCGTCGTCGTCGTCGTTGTTATCATCATCAGCGGCAGTGCCGGCGTCAGCTGTCCTTGAACACCATGACTTTCCGAGAGCCTTCCGTTACGAACACCTTCCGCTCGTCGGGATCGTACGAGATTCCCATTGGCTCGTCTAGCTGCTCCCGCCGGGTCAAGACCACGCCTAGGTTTTCACCCGAGCTCGAGATTTTGTGCACGTTACTCGATTCGCAGCCGACGACCAGCAGGTTGCCGGAGTTGTCGAGCGTCAGGCCTTTTGGTATGCTAAGGTGTTGGTCCTTGTATCTGAAAATCTCTTTGATCACCGTCATGCTGGAGTCCTTCAGATTGAAACATAAAACGGCATTCTGAACAGCGTCCGACACGTATAACCTTGACCCCTCCCGGTCCGTAACAATGTAGTCCGCGTAACGGACCACCGGTTTGCCGTTGAGGTCCTCGTTGAACACTTTCAGGCTGTTCCCTGAGTAGTCCATGATTTCTATCTGCCATGTGTTCTTCTCGAGTTTCATACCGATAGCTATTCCGTCGCGGAAGCAACTGACTCCATAGCAACGACCTTCCGTTGTAAACTCGCGCACGAGTTTAAGGTCATTCTCGTTGACCTTGAATTGCATCGTTTTATATTCAAAAGGCACAGTGACGAACACTTCCGAATCACATACACCGGAAGTGCAAACTTCGTAAGGCGGTGTAAGCAATTCTATCGCGTCCAAAAGTTTCAGCATCTTCCAGTCGTAGTATTTTACATAGTGGCTCAGATAATCAGCTACCACGATTTTCCCGCCTTTTAAGCACGTGACGCCGCTAAAGCTGCATCTGTCGTCGTCATCACGGTGAACGTCGACGTCTAAAAACGGCACGAGGTGTTTGGCGTTCACCACCGGCTTATCGCCTTTGGTATATGTCCCACCCATCTAAGTCCCTTTTAAGTTCGCTTACCGCGATATTCTAAAATCATACACTAATTGAAACATTGACAGTTAACCATGTATCGCGATATGCCTGAACAAATTAAATAGCATACAAATTCGTGACCTTTATCGACCGTTATATTAAAAAGTCGTATGAGATGAATGTTTTTCTTCGTCTTGCTCTCGTAAACAATTATTGAAAACGATAAATCAGTAATACATCACAATGTGCTCAGGCGGCATAGGTACGTCTTTTCTGTCGTTAACCGCATTCTGTGAGTCACTTACTTTTGCAACGATTAATACACTTTACGCACTGTATAGACATGTTTCTCCATATCTTCGTATACAAACAAAACTTGCTTTTCTTCTACTTTAAATCCTTTTACAATTTCTTCAATTTTCCAGTAGATGGCCTTTAGGAAAACAAAACGAAGGACGCAAACATTTATTGATTCTTATTGGTTCCATACGCGTCCTGTATCAATTCAAATAACTTGCCATTCTTTCTGTTTCAAACAAAGTTATACAAATCACTGCTGCTATGGCAATGCCTGACTGTAATTAAGCTTCTATTCGAATTTCCAGCGCCACATTGCATGTTTGTCCTAATTAGTCATAGCCTGAGCACTGCACTCATAACTCCACCATGTCCGATACAATACTGGTCATTATGTTCCGATAATGTTCTATGTTATTCACATAAACGCATGTCTCCAGTTGAAACAGAGGAATAACTGATATGATATTTCACACAATTGTTCAAATATATATATATTCTATTTCAAAATATTTGAGAGGCCTATATCTTAAACACCGTATTTTCCCAATTTGTTGGACTGTTTCGTGCCCTTTACACGCCTATTCACGAAAAGTCAGTCCATCAATGCGGTATCTTCCTAAATGCTATAATAATCGATAGCATATCATGCAGATGTATATTTATGACCATAATCTAACATCCTTCCGTCTGTATTATTTGTAATCCATAATAGTGACTTGATATGATTTTCCAACTGTCTGCTATTGGTCGACCGACACAAGGGTAATTCCGAATTGACAGTTTCATTGTCTTATTTGTTTACACAATTAGACAGTAATACAAACGAGTTTTATATCAAATTGTCAACGGATTCTTACAACGTTAAAAAAAATTCATTGTTTAGTTTCATACCACTTTAAATTATATTCTATTGTTTTTGAGGTTTTGTTTTTCCGAATGCTAATATACCTTTCATATATCCTTTCCTTACACGGTTCGGCAAATATACTCAACTTTGTGCGCTCTTGTACGTCCTGGTTTCCCCCCCCCCCNCCGATTGATATTGTTCGATCCAGATGAGGTTGGTAATTGTTCAAACCCAATAAAATCCTTCACGTTGGATACGCCTTGTACACGTGTCATTAATAACACGTTTATAAATATTCGGATCCAAACCACAATTGTTCCGTTTTAATTTATGTCACTCGTCGTCAGCATTATGCATTGCCATGAGTCGCTAGTAAATAAACACACTAGACTTTAAACAGAATGCACACAACAATTAAATAAAAAACAACGACACAGTTAATAACCCGTATTGAAATGAAAACAAGAGATAGTTCGTCCTTTTGTTATTTCTGTTTTCACTTTGTATCAGTACCTCTCAACACTACACCCATACGTGACGTTCTGTGTGTTTCAATTTGTTATAAAATAGTTTATCAAGTATTTTTCCCTTCATTCAAAAGTTATTAAATTTCGCTGCAATAATGAGCACTTAACGTTCTTCTTTTTATGATAGTAATTACAACGCCGATTCACACACCACACCAAAACTGTGGCAAAATAACCCACGCGTCCCAATCCAAGGGCACACGTTTACCAAAAAACAGCGCCTCTGTAATTTTGAGATTCTTTACCTAACTTATGTTTGGCCTCAGATTTTCCTGTTTTATTTCATTGCATGCTTTTTGGTTTTGATGGTACACATAAGCAGAAGATTTAAATGGTGAGTGCGAGGTTGTACCGATTTAAAGCCACATTAACACTCAAAATCAACGAATATTTCGCAAACTATTTAAAAAAGTTAACACATAAACAATCAGTGTTCCTTATAGCAATAGCCAAAATTTCAAAGCTAGATGTGCTTTGGTAACACAGATTTAACAAGATACAAAATGATCTTGTTTGTGGTACAATATATTCAACACGTGTTCATGTACTAATTTAGTGTTCGTAAGTCGTATGAAAGTATATCGTTGAGGGAAATTAAAATTGAATATTTTGTACCACAATCAATAAAAACGTGCATTTTGTATCTTGTTAAATCTATGTTACCAGACCACATCTAGCGTTGAAATTATGGCTATTGCTATAAGGAACACTGATTGTTTATGTGTTTATTTTACGAAATATTTTACGAAATATTCGTTGATTTTGAGTGTTAATGCGGCTTTCACTTTATGAAGACAAACAGGCATATACATATATTTTTAAGTACGCGTACTGTGTCAGTGTAAGGTAGTATCTGAAATAAAAAATGAACACAAAACAAGAAACGCGTGTGGTTTAATTTTTTGTACTTATTACATAAAATTGTAACAAATATAGCTTTAAATATCAAACCGTAATTAAAATTTATGTAACGTAGTGTCACCTAGTTAACGGTTGGTTACATAGCATAATATGGTAGTTTGATTTCACGAGTTGAGTCCCTTTACTATTACATGTAATTGCATTGTTTTGTGGTTATTTGTAAATTAACTGTGTAAGAAAGAAAAACAACAACAAAACAAAACAAAAAACTAGAAATACGATTAGTTTAAGAACTTTACGATAAGTTTAAGTGAGACTTTTTTTTAAAAGATGAGTTTGATTCAGTGTACTAACACTTCAAAGGAGGGGAAAAATAGTCTCAAAAATTGAGAGAAAGTCGTTTGCCATTTTCAGACGTATTTTAAAGGCATTACACTCACTCAAGCTTACATCACGCATATAGCAGTATAGATACATCGCCGCTATGTGAAAAGGGGGTTAATGCATGTGCGTAAAGTGTCGTCTCAGACTAGCCTGTGCAATCCGCAGTGGCTAATCAGAGACGACACTTTCCGCCTTAACTGGAGTTTTACTAAGAAAGAAGATACTTTCTTTTAACAAAACATATCATAAAAGCGGAAAGTGTCGTCCCTGATAAGCCTGCGGATTGCACAGGGTAATCGGGGACGATACTTTACGCACATGCATTAAACCCCCTTGTCACTAAGCATTCTAAATACATCGTCACAGATTGGCTCTTAATAAATAAGAGGATGTATATGAATGTAAAAGCAATAACTCTTCAACGAGCATAAGCCGATCGGTTTTCAGTACCAGGAGGGGTCAGCATTCTTGTAAATAGATGAAATAGACTGGTATGTATGGTGCGAGCGTTTGTATTCGTTCGGTTTTTGACGCGGTTTCAAACAGATGGCTTTTATCTTTTACACAAGTAAAACACACATTTGTTTAAAATGATACGTGTTGTATTCAATATGGGATATCAGATGTATCGATTCATCATTTAAACGTATACCAATGACGGTTGAAAATCTTTTTAGGATTATGAGTTACACAGTTGCTTAAATGAAGCGGTTGGAAAAAAAGTAATATAAAATACACTATAAAACCGATCATTATTGTACACATTATCCCCAATTGTAAGTTGTGCTCAGAATGTAATGAGGATTCTTATAATAAATTTGTATTCGCCTATAAACTCGACACGAACAACAATTACTGTGATGCCAGCGGGGCTCGATTATATCATTTGTTTTCGTTATAAATAGGCGAACTTGTACTATCAACATATATAGAGCATATTATTACTTGTTTACTGTATCGTGTAGAACTCGTATTGTACATCCTAACCAACGCGCATCCCGTGAGTAGATAAGTTCATCATTCTAAAAATAGTACGCGGTAAAGTTGTTTCAATACACGAGAATAAATTTGCGAATAAAGTATGAAAAACCCAAGTTTCCAAAAAAAATAAAAGAGAATAGACATTTAATTACGTTACTTTCAAAATGTATGTACATTGGAAGTGTTGCATTCTGTTAATAATAAGTTATAATGCACTTTTCTGTCATCTACTTCAGTTGATGTTTTTAAAAATAATTTGTAATTTTATAAAGTAATATGAAGTAAAATAAGTGTAATAACACATCAAAATCGTATTGATGTTACATTTTCTCATTTGTATAAGATAAATACACTATTTGCAATGCCAATGACACGTATTGTATTTAGTACAATATATTATACAATCCGAAACGTCACGTTACCGATTATCATGGCTCTCTTATATTTTATTAAGATATAGGATATTCGTTTGCTTTCGAGGCAATACTGTAAAAAAAATCTAAGTAAAGTGAGAAAAAAATATTTCACCATACCTGCGCGATTGAAAATGTGTTGTTTAAGAAATATTTTGTGGTATTTCCCGGAAAGCAAACAATTTGTATTTTTATTTGATCATTTAGATAAATCTGTTCATATTAGTTACTTTTAAGAAGTGTTATGGACCTACGTAATTCTGATTGCTGTGTATTGTAGTAATTTGGTTAAAACAACAGTCCAATATAGATGAAGGATCAACACGGATCAAATCCGGCACGATCCGGCATGTACACCGTGTAGCCGCCGTGTAGCTTCTTGTCGATCCTTGTAGGTCCTGGAACGTCCGGGAATGTCCTTGGGGCTCCGATAGACCAACACGACAGTTTTGGGAAGTTTAAAACTGCCGTATTAATCCGTGACGATCCGGGACGATGGCAGAGTCCGTGATGATCCGGGATGGGCCGTATCGCTGCCGTATAGTGTGCGGGGACAGCCGTATTTATAACTTGGTTGTCCGTGTGCGTCCTTGACAGTCCGGGGACACATTTCATTGAAACACGCTGTACTAATATGGTATCAATTGTATTGAGAATAGGTGGTTAGTTTATTGAATGGGAAAGTGTATCGTGCAAGTCGTATGAATTGTATCCGTCGTGCCGAGCCCGATAAACTTTACCCATCCAAAACACTAACCATCTATTATGTTTATCCTGGTGCTTCCATTTTGTGATTTTATACTTTATTTCAAGCTTTTCTTGTCATGGATAAAAATTATAACGTCGATTTAACTCAATTGCAATTCATTAGTTAGTTCCGGCAATGGATATTGGCAATACACATGTCACATGTCGGCTAACCGTATATCACTTAGTTTATCACATACACCTTTATCCGTCAGTATATATGGCAATGGACATGATAAAAATAACAGCCTGTAATCAACAATGGAAAAACACCATCACATGAGTAATATACATTTATACTCACACTTCATGCTGATCTGCCATTACCTCTCGTTGTGTGAGACTCCAAGAAAACAAAGCTCTGGATTTCTGCATTAGGAAGTTTAGCCTATCATCCATGTATTTTGTTGCCGAGCCTCTCGTCTTGTCTAACCGTCCTGACGCTCTCGTACAATGTATCCAAGATTGGCCCGGACTCAAGATAAAGCTATTATGCGTTTGAATTCGAGAGGTCTGTCTTCTGTGTCGTGTGTTTTGTATTCCCTCTTGCTCTTCGTGTACAAAAAGGGTTTTCCTTACGCCAATCGGCCATGTCGCCCTGTTCCTGTGAAAGGAAGAGGGACGTCTCCTTTCCTTTTTAGCGTCTGCTTCTGCGAGGCTACACCTTCGAGATCCGAGTGCAGAATTATGGAATCATCGTGTGTGTGTGTGTGTGTGTGTGTGT